>CM062815.1:397112474-397394899 GCA_031772625.1 Pinus tabuliformis
TTGAAATTCCTTGCATGAAAAAGGAGGATAGACATTGTCCTCGAAGAAAGTGAAGTCATTGAACACATCAATGAAGAAGGTCTCCTCTGAATTTATGCAAAAACAGTCTTATGAAAGGTCCCCTCATATAGCAATATTGGAGACATCAAAGAGATATGATAAGCTCATAAGAATATTTTTTGAAAATGTGATAAAGAAGGTCACATGACTTATATCTAATCTACACAAAATTGAAGGTGTCAAATAATGAAGGGATATATTCATAAGATCTCAACTATGAAATATGGAAGGATGATAACAAGATAATCATCATTGTTCTAAAATGCACTAACTGATGAAAAAGGTAAAAAATATCAATGAGGATAAGAAAGTTACCTCATTCGATCTTGACTGAGATATTATTCCTCACAAAAGATCTTATCATAGCTCCTAAACCTTATAGGATATGGTTATAATAAATAATAATATGCATTGTGGCATCATGGAAGCATTAGAAACAAGATCTCGTGAAATCACCATAGGAAACATGAAGGCTGTCTGAGAGTCAAAGGATATAGCTCTTGATGACCTCATTGAAAAATCAAAGGAAGAAGTCATCAAGGACAAGTCTCATCATACATCCGTTTAAAAGGGAAACATCGGCTGAATAAGGATATGCGATATGAAATCCTCATTGGAGGATTCACTGATCTATAGAGGAACCAAGTATTTCATCAAGAACTCCAACTTGTGGAGTTCATGGGATGATGGTATGATGACATGAGAGATGAAGCAAATCAAGGGGTTGAAGATCTCTTCAATCAAGGAAGCTGCTGAAAGAAGCCTAGATGACCTAAATATAAATAAGGTATGTATTCTTGTATTTAATACTATAAAGTCATGTCATATGGTTGCATGTAACAAGGATCACTACTTCTATTTTGAGAAGTATGATCAAAGGAAAGGAATCTCCTATTATGAAAGAATGTTGGAAAGGCATGAGTCGCACTAGATGAAATCAACGTAATATATCCTCATATGAAGTATGAGGTGTTTGACTATGATTGAGGAACTCTAATTGGGCTCCTAGGAATAAAGTGTGTGAAAATATAGCAAGAGGTCATGATAATATGCAACGAAGGTAGAAGGAATTCAACTTCCAAACTCCAAGAAGATTTGACTAGAAGATCTCCTGAAAGGATGTGAAGACTTTGATAGAAATCGGAAAAAGATAGAGACCCTTGAAACTAAATATCTATGGGAGATGTGTCAATCTGCATGTAGGACGTTGATACTTACAGGAAGATGTCATGGGGAAGATCATCATAAAGGTAATTTTGGTTTGAAGTGTTCATTGATTATTTCTAAACTAACATTTGGTTGGCCTTATGTAATATTTTCAAAGGGAAGATCTGTGTATGACTTCCAAGCAGACCATACAGAAGGATGTAATGTTCTTTCGGAAAATATGGCAGGAAATAAAATTAACATAAAGAAAATCCAGATGGAAAATCTAATGATCACTTTTTGATGAGTTGAAGACATGACTGACTCATGGAAAAAAGCGATGGATGATATGTGCCCTATGTAGAAGTTCCCTAGAAATGAAGACTCCTTGATAAAGAATAAATTCATGACATCAAAGAAAGGAGATCTTCAAGCAGTTGGTTGTTTGAGGATCTCCACATGAGGAGTTGCGAAAGGTACCTAGTTAAGAGGGAGCCTTAAAAGGAAGTTTCTTACTTGGAAGAAACTTGGAAAAATTCATAAGAAATAAGCTTAGGTACATTCCTTTGTGATGAGAATGAGTACATTCCTTTAAAGGAATAAATCCTCCTGGTTTGAAAAAGGAGAGATAGACATGTCATTCTAGTCTTCACCCGAGAAGATAGAATGGAGGATTCTGTAATCATTTGGAATCCGATGCTCTTTGAGGATGAGACAGGGAATCCAAAAGTATGAGTAGTCATGGAGAATCGATATTCTTTGAGGACTATGGAGTCCAAGATAATAATAGTTCTCATGGAGAATATCCTAAGTGAACATGGGTGGGGTATGTTCCTAGAGATACAATGATGAGTGTGCCTAGAAATCTTTAGTCTTGCCAATATTGGGATCAATATCTTGTGGAGAGATGGAGTTGTTAGTGAAGGCATTGCTATATGACAATGCTGGTTGATATAATTCTATACAAATGAGTTAAAAATATGAATTCTTCTTATGAGAAATTAATCAAATTGAGAATGACCAAGTACCATTATGAATACCTCCCTAGTTAAGAGGGAGTATTGTAAAATGTAACTAGGTGCAGTCTTCATAATGACATGTCATTATGATCTTCATAAATGATGAAATAAAGAGAATTAAATTATTTTTGTAATGCCTTGGTTCATGGGTTTCATGAGCCAGAGCTTTTATTCTAGATGGCTCCCATCGAGAGCTTTAGGATTTTTCAAAGAATCAATGTCATGTATGAAGATATGCCAAATGTATTCTAGTCTATAGGACTATTAGAGGATTGTAAAATATCCCTCCAAAGACAAGCACAATTCCCCTCTTCATGTCAGCTTCTAGAAGGAACAACTAACACGAGTTGGCTCGCAAATAAAATACACATCCCTTCGTTGAATACATGTCATGATATTTATGGGACAGACTACTATAAATACATGGCTAGGATCTACATAATTGGCACTACATAACTTTTTTTGTGTTATTTGATCCTTTTTCATCAGGGGAGTCCTTGACATAATAGGTTTCTTTTACTAAAGGAGTGTAATCAACATGAAGTTGGAGACTCCTCAAAATTTTCATGCCATTCCATCTCTTAAGGATATTTAGATTTTCTTCCCTCTCATTTAGACTATTCCAGTAAGGAATGAGAAGAAATTACTCATGGTTTTAGCTTTTCTTGTGTTATTTTACTAGGATAAAAGTTCTCAGGTAAAACTGGTGAAAAAGACGTCCCTGCCAAGGCTATAGACATCTGCTGGAAATAGTGGCTCTATCTGTGACAACTAGGATTCTAAATTTAATTTTTTAATGAAAATGTAATTTAATTTTTTAGGATGTGCATGTCATCCTTTCCCTTAAGAGGCTTCTGAGTCTGCTTCCCAAGCAATTCATAATCTAAAGGTTGAACCAATAAATTACAATCAACCTAATGGGATGCTAGCATTTAAGTTGGATTAAAGGGTATCCTTCTCGAGGCTATAGATGTTTGTGGGTAGCAGAGGCAATGCATGTGGTATTAAAGTAAAATCTGCATCACCAATTTGGTTATCCAGTATATCTTTTCACTTTGTTGGTTATTGGATTCTCTAAAAAAACATATGGATTATACTTATAAAGTTTGTGTTAGCTATTTTTATTTTAATAGGTTTTTATGAACATATTAATTGTATTCAAGCAGGTCTACCACAATCATTCTCGAATTGTTTTGGGAAATTATTTTCATAACACATATGATCTATGTACTTTACTAAAATCCATTTTTAGTTAGAGATAATTGGTTGGTCCAGCGAGTCACCAATCGTTGGCAACCCAACAGAATACCCTCTCAATTTTAAAATGATAGGGGCCCCTCATTGAATTTACCTTCCAAATTTCATTTTTCACTTTTGGATTTGATTTTGTATTGACTGGAGTGGTTTTGACATGCAATTTTCTTTTAATTTTGTAATTGTGATATGACATATCTTTGGTTTCTTTGGTTGGTGTGCTATTAAACTTTACTACATTTGAAAGACCTACTTTTAATGGTTGCTTGATGAAACTTTCTCCCATTCAGTAGAAATATAAAAACCTTGTCTCTTTGTGATATTCCAATAAGTTATTGAGAGGCTATGACTCTATACAACATATGAATGTCAAAGTGAAAAAGGGTCACTACAGAATCCCTGATTCTATAGCATCCCTATCTTATTTCTATTTCTATATTATAATGCCTTCATAACACTTTATTTCATATGCTTGATTGAATTATATATAAGCCCTAATATCTACATGTGGTCTAGGTTGATGAATAATTATTGTTGGGGTGTTCATTTAATTTTGAGAGGTTTTGACCAGTTTTGACTAACCGAAGGGCAGGAAAGAAACAAATGGTAGTAACGGTTGGGTGGCAGAACGAACAGTTGTGGAGGAGTGGTGGCAAGGTGGCAACGGAAAGAAAAGGTAGCCGAGGAGGTGGGAAGGCCCAGAAGAAGGAAAGGCAGAGAACAATAGAGCAAGAACTGGCAATCCAGGCAGCAGAGAATGACATAAAAGGGGCAGACCAGAGAGGAAAAAGGTTGTTGTTAGACTAGCTAGCGGAAGAAGGAGTCATTTGAAGCCGAGAGAAGGAAAAGAGATACACAGTTGTAGAGGCTGAATGATAGAGTTTTGGGATCTGAGGGACTTAGTCACAAAACCAATCCGAACCCGAGGGACTGAGCCATGTATTTTATGTAATGTTTATGGCGAATGTCGGATCATAATGTAAACTTTCATGTTAAGTTTAATATAAGACATAGCCGATGCTGGTTACGACTTCTGATGTATTTGGGCCTCGTGCCTAGTGTGTCTATTAAAATTTTGAATAGCCTATTAGTTTCATGTAGACGTTAATTCATAGATTGTCTCAAGGATGTTGTTATCTCTATTTTACATATAATGGATATATGTGTATGTGATTGAATGCACCCGATTGATACTCCCTCAACCCCATGCTGAACCCTTCTCCCTTTTGGTCTCAGCGCGACTTGGGTGAGATTCCTTGCCCTTTGAGGTAAGGTGAAAATGTCGGTGTTGTCCTAGACTATAGCGGACCACTGTTGGTCGCCTCTGCCCGAACTCAGGGCCTTCCCCCTGATGACTCTTTTGAGCCAACAAATGGTTCTGTTGTCGGGACCTGAAGGAACTGCTTCAGACTATGGTGTCAAGGGTATTTAAAAGAGAAATCAGAGATTGGTGGAATCATCAAGTAGATAAATTTGTGGCAGAAAAATCTGCCCACAGGAATCAACCGATCAGCAAGGTAAGTGAAGGGATTTTATACGCCGATGTCATCAACAACCAGTATGAAATTTTGTGGTGCAAGTTCCCAGAGGACCTATAAAATTGGTTGAGGTAGCCGAAGAGACAGAGTCAGTTAGGAGGATCAGTGATAGTTCGCCATAGTTGGACCCTGTCCATAATGCACTGCTACAATAGATGGATAACGATCGGACTAGAGCAGTTGATTTCTGGGTAAAGACTACAGTGGAAGGGTATGTGGTCGAGTTTGCGAAGAGCTACTAGTGTTTCTCAAAGGCAAAAGCTGTGTTTGGTTCTAGACTCAGAGGAGAGTTGATAAGAGAAGTCCCGATGTGGATTAAGATGTTTATGGTAGAGGAAGGGTTGCTGCCTTTACCCACTTCCAAGATGGAACCATAAAACCCCAGTACTAGGGAAATGAATTAGAGGGGGAGATGTTGCTTATAGGGATGTTGCTAAGGGGATGGATGTGGAAGGATTGAGAAGAGCTAGGGATGTTAGAGCACATAGGGCACTACTAGCGGACAAGTGGAAGGCAAGAGAAACTCAGGATCTAGGGAAGAGAAGGAGGGGGCCCCAACACGTAGGAGTGGTGATGGAAAAACCCCGAGTTGAAGAGGAAGGAGAAAACAATGCTAGGCAACCCGAGTGCAGGAAAGAGGGATGTCAGAGCTGGGGAAATGAAGAAGTACGTGCCCTATAGGTTGCAGCAGGAGAATCGAAACAGGGAACTGAAGGAGGACCTTCCCTATAGGTTGTGGAAGTAGAATCACAACTGGGAACTAATAAAGGACCTTCCCTGCAAGTTGTGGAAGGAGAATCGCAATATCAGAAACCATATCAGCCTGAGGAAGGAGATGAAGACAATGTGAGCGATGTAATGAGGAGGTTGTTCGATGAGGAAGAAGCATCTGTCAAAATTCAGCAGCACCAACCTCGAGACATAAGTGGCATTTTCCCCAACCTTCTCGTGGTACCTGATCACAAACCAGAGGAAGTTGTCATTAGCTTAGCCAAGGCAATGCAAGTATATAGTGCGCAGGAGAGATACAGGGCTGGTTTCAATATTGGAAGTAATGTAAGAACCAACTAAAGCTGTAACTTAGGACTACAGGGATCCCAACAGCCGGGAAGCAAAGGTTTTGTGTTGTTAGCCCATACTCAGAGCAGTATGGCAGGGTCATTTACTGGATATCTGGAATTTTCAGCAAGGGGAAACAAGGATGTGGAGTAGCACTGGTACCTCTGCAAAGCCATCTAGAGGTCCCGTCAAACTTTGGATAACGTCTAGGGGTTGGAATTCTAGACCACGCTAAGAGAAAGACTCTAGGCTAGTTCATAAAGTGGGAAGAGTAGAACCAGAATCCCACAATAGATGATATTAAGAAGGGATTCGTGCAGGAATTAAAGGTGCTGCAAACAGACCAACAGAGGTTATCAGAGCTATGGGAAATTAAGCAGAGGGAAGGTGAGAGGCTTGGGAGCTCATGCAAAGTTTTAAGGATGCCATTGCCAAGTTGAGTTACAACCTGGACCCAAATCACCAACAAGACCAGTTTATCAAGGCACTCTTTCCTTTGACCAGAGCATTGCTGACACAACAGAAGATAGGAACCCTGCAGGATGCATTGGAGCAAGCATCCCGGATAGAAGCTATGGTGGGATACCCCCATGAATACCGGGGAGGCACAAGTCTACAAGATCCGGTGATCACAGGCCTACAGAGCCAGATCGTGAACTTGACCGAGAAGCTGAGGGATCTCTAGCCCGTACAACCAGCCAGGCCCAATGTTTGGTGCACCCACTGCCTAGTGGAGGGGCATGTTGTG
Source organism: Pinus tabuliformis (assembly GCA_031772625.1). Lineage (NCBI taxonomy): Eukaryota > Viridiplantae > Streptophyta > Pinopsida > Pinales > Pinaceae > Pinus > Pinus tabuliformis. Next base: position 397,119,299 of record CM062815.1, read on the forward strand.
AAGGAATGCCCATGGTTGCAAGGAGTTACTCACCTAGGGGGGTGGCAGGGTTGTCAGGGGCCCTTCCCATTGCAGGGGTTGTGCCAGTTGGAGCGCAAGGACCCTTCCCAGGAAGGAATAACCAGGACTTCTGTGAGATCTGTAGGGCATATGGAAACCTACCGCAGATGTGTCCAATTCTGCAAAAATACTCTAATGTCCCCAATAACAACTACTGTGAGTTCTGCGCATCGACAACTCATCACACCAGCCAGTGTCAAGCACTGGACGCTTTAGCAGAAATATTGAACAGATCCAAGTTAAGGGTCAATGAAGCAAGTTGAGGAGGGCGACGAGGAAATGGAAGCGGAGGAAGAACAGGAGGAAGAGAGCCCTTAAGGTGTTACAAATACGACCAGGAAGGACATGTCGCCATAGAATGCCCACTCTCGAGGAGACCCTGGTGTTCATAGTGCAGAGTTAACACCCATGCGATAGAGGACTGCCTAGAGCTCATTGTGAAGTGGGAAGAGAGAACCAAGTAGCCGGGAGCCAACCTGGTGAATGTTGAACCTCAGACTGATGATGGCCTCCCTGCGACCAATATCAATATAGTCACCCGAGGAGGGAAGAAGATAGGGGAGGACCGCTACGTAGAGGACCCCCCCTTGATCGTCAAAGCGACATCACCACAAAAGGCATATCATCCTGAGCACCAAAGACAATACTATTAGGAAGCAGCCAAATTGTTCGAGAGAATGACTAAAGATAGAGACAATCAAAGACCGCAAGTCCACATGCCCGATCACACCCAACCAATTGGGGAGTGGTTTAAATTGTTCTTGAAAATTGTTGAGGATGAGGCCATGCTAAAGGAATTGCAGAAAATATTAAAGGCTACAGTATCCATGGAGGGAGAGGGAGTGGGACAACCATGTGCAACCTTGCCGAAGAAAGCTTCTAGGAGAGTGAAGCAAAATAAGAAAAGGAGTGGAAAGGAGTTTTGAATCAATGCGCAAGTGGCAGGGTTCCAGATAAGGGACACCATTCTAGACTTAGGGTCAGATGTAAACATCCTACCTAGGAAGACTTGGGGGGCAATGGGGAAACCAAAATTGAAGTACTCACCAATTCAATTAAGAATGGTGAATCAATACTATATACTACCCATCGGGAGATCAGAAAATGTAGAGGTTGATGTAGAAGGGGTGAAAACGCACACCGAGTTCGAAGTAATTGACATTATGGGGGATAAAGACCCGTATCCGACACTCTTGGGGATTGACTAGGCATATGAAAACTATGTTGTCATAGATTTGAAGAAGGAGCTGATGATTTTGAAGCAAATGGGCTAAGAGTGATCCAGCCGTTAGACCCCTACCAAGGACCTAGGTTTATAGAGCTAGCAGATGAGAGGGATGAACCAAGGGTGTTAGACTAGCTATATACACTCACAGCAGGAAAAAGGGAGGACTACATAAATCCTATGGCCAGAGGATCAGTTAGCTGGAGAAGCATTCAAAGCTCGGAGACTAGTTCAGAAGCTGCATGGGATGCATGGCAGCAGGGTGGATACGAACTGACCACTCGACGATGTGCAATGATAAGCCAAGTAAACTGGGGAGACATGGGAGTGGATGACTACCCGAAGTACTATGGCCTTGAGCCGGTGGACCATTTTTTAGACAGGGTGGACCAGGAAATAGCAGAAGATCAAAGGATTCCCTTTCTTGACATCGGGCTTATGGCAACACCAACAAGATGGTGGAAGGTGCACTACAAAGTATTAAAAGACTGGAGGAGCGCTAAGCAAGAAATGAAGGAGAGGTTTGGCCAAGAGGTAGATCGACCATAGGATGAAGGGAAATACACGAGGGATTCAAGTCCCGAGAAGCACATCAAAGACTGCACGACCAGCTGGGAGAGCCAAGGACTACCAAGGAATTGATGGGTACACACATTTATACATAACCTCGACACTGTCCCCCGGTTTTGGTATATCCAAGAGGAGCTATGGCGACAAAAATCTAGTTGGGGTACCTTGGAGGAATAGTTTGTTAGCAATTTTTCATTCATGGGTAATGAGGCACAAATGATAGGGCTACTGCAGGCAATAAAAGGGGTTCCATTCACCCAGGGATGTTTGTTGACAGGGGCATGAGGGAAAATTTCTACAATGCCTGTGCGATATGTAATCGTCAGGATTTGTGACCTGCGACAAAATAGATGCAGAACTAGAGGAGGATGGATTGGAGGGGTTTAGACACTTGGCCTTTGGAGAAACGGAAGGAGAAAGAGGTATTCAGGAGAGCCCTTCGATAGAAGGTTCCCATCTCCTACCAGTGGAGTTGAGAAAATAGAATGTGGGGACGGAAGATAAGCCAAAAATAGCATCGGTGGGAGGTTACTGGGATGAACAAACCACTAAAGAAATTTTTGATTTATTGCAGGAATACCAGGACCTGTTTCCAACTTCAGTGGCAGAACTCATGGGGATAAAAGGTAACCTGGGAGAATTTTTTTTTTTTTTTGAAACAAGATGCTCGGCTAGTAAAGCACAAACCATATCGAATGAACCCAAGGGTAAAAGAGAAAGTTAAAAGGGAAATTGAAAAAATGTTGGATGCATGAATCATATTTCTGGTAGATGAAGCTAACTGGATAAGCCCCATCGTTATTCAGAACACGAGGCATGCAACCGAAATTAGAGTATGCGTTGATTACAGAAGCTTGATTAATGCATGCGTGCATGACCCATTCCCCACGCCATTCAATGACGAATTCCTAGAAAATGTTGCAAGGAATAAAGCATACTCGTTCACAGATGTGTTCTCAGGTTACCACCAGGTCCGAATTGCTGAAGAGGAAAAAAGGAAAACAACTTTCACGACTGAATGGGGATCGTATGCATACAATGTGATGCCATTCGGATTAAAGAATGCACCAGTAGTCTTCTCAAGGATTGTCATAGCTACATTCCAAGATTATATTCATAAGTTCCTAGAAGTTTACATAGATGAATAGACAATATACAACCTATTGAAAAATCATACCAGCTTATTAAGAGTGATGTTTGAGAGGTGCAGACAGTTGCAGATTTCCTTAAATCTAAAAAAAATTATTTTTGCAATTCCCTTTGGAACTCTACTAGGCCATATCGTCTGTAAGGATGGAGTCTGTGTAGACCCTACCAAGGTTGTAGCAATTGTCCACATGGAACCACCGCACAACGTGAAACAACTAAGGGAAACTCTGGGTCACATGGGGTACTACAGACGGTTCATCAGGAACTACGCATCCATAACAACCTCGATGGAAAAATTGCTAAAGAAGACAGAAGAATTCATCTAGACTGCGGACTATCAAGCAGCTCTAAATAAACTGAAGGAAATATTAGTAAGCGCCCCCATATTGGTGTACCCAGACTGGAACAAAATGTTCCACGTACATATTGATGCATCTAGAATAGCACTAGGAGCGGTCTTAGTGCAACCAGGGGAGAAAAGGATAGACCATATAGTATACTACGCTAGCAAAAATCTCCTTATGACAGAAAGGAACTACACAACAATTGAACGGGAAGCTTTGGAAATGGTCTACTCTCTCCAAACATTTAGGCACTACTTACTGGGTGCACTGTTCAAATTATTTGCAGACCATTCCACCCTGAAATGCTTTGTAAACAAGCTAGTACTAGAAGGAAGAATATGTAGGTGGCTTTTACTATTCTAGGAATTCATGTTTGAAGTGGTTATTAAGCCTGGAAGATTGAATGTAGGATCAGATCACCTGTCGCACCTGGATACAGGGGAGAATGAAGGAGAAATAGATGATTAGTTGCCCAATGTCGACTTATTCAGGATAGAGGCGATTCCTGACCACCTAGAAGAGATCGCTGCATTGCTAACAATAGGTCGTTGCCCAGAGGGATACATGGCAGCACAAAGACGACACTTGGTGGTCAGAGCAAAAAATTACCAGCTCATTTCGGGACACCTCTACAAAATGGGCTTGGACCAAATAGTTAGGCGATGTGTTCTATAGCATGAAAGCAAGAACGTTCTATGGGAGTGCCACGCAGGGATCATAGGAGGCCATGTAGGAGGCAAGGCCACTGCAAGAAAGATACTCCATGTAGGATTATGTTGTCCCACTATCCATAAGGATTCTAAAGCATTTGCCAAGGACTGCGATGTCCATAGGTTTTAACCCCATACAGAAATCACCTGCATAGGAATTGTAAAACACATAAAATAAACAATGCGAGAGCATATACACCGAAATTTTCCCCTGATCCCAAAACCGGGACTACCAGCTTGATTTTTCATTATATTCCTTTCAATGTTACAATACATATTTATACATGCTGAAGCATCCAATACCATGGACCGAAAAACCATCGCATCCAAAACCATGGACCGAAAACCACGTGCGAAAATCATGCACAAAACCATAGGTGGGTCCGCCCAACCTAACATAGGGTCCAAAACCAAAATTTTCCAGGGTAGCATAAAGTGGGGTTATGGGTATGCCTCAAACCCCCTATGACCCCCCCCGCTAGACAATCGGTGCAACGAAGGGGGGCTCCGTCCCCCCTCTAACCCCCTGGTTAACTACGTGGGCTAGTCACTGAAAGAATATAACATAGCCCAACATTCTCCCGCTTGTTTTTTTCTTTCCACGGGGGGCCACAAGAGATCTTAGTCATTTTTCCAACCCTGAAATGCCCATTGTCTCTCTACACCAAGAGAACTTCTCAGAGCTCACAGATTTTGTTAATGCATCTGCAGTATTCTTCAAAGTGTCCACCTTTACCAACAACACCTTTTTGTCTTCTATCATATCCCTCACAAAGTGATACTGAACATCAATGTGTTTTGTCTTTGAATGATATGTGGGGTTCTTTTCCAAGAAAATTGCACTTTGGCTGTCATAGTCTATCCTTATAGCTCCCTTTACTAACCCCATAGTTGAACACAATCTCTGCAATCAAACTGCTTCCTTGCTTGCATGAGTGGCTGCCATGTATTTTGCCTATGTAGTTGATAGTGCCACTACAGATTGTTTCATACTCATCCAGCTGATTGCACCTCCAAATAGGTTAAACACATAGCCACTTGTATATCTTCTCTGATCCAGATCTCCAGTCTAGTCTGCATCAAAAAATCCATGAATATCCATCATTATGTCCAACCCTGATCTTCCTTGGTAGCACAAACCATAATCACTAGTGCCACGCAAATACCTGAAAGCCCGCTTCACTGTTGTCCAGTGATCCTTCCCTGGTTTAGACATAAACCTGCTCAATACTCCCATTGCATGTGCAATGTCTGGTCTAGTACAAACCATTGCATAAATCAAGCTACCGACTGCACTTGCATATGGAAAATGAGACATGTCCTTTTCCTCTTTTTGTGTCTTGGGACACTGTTCAGCAAATAACCTCACACCTACAAGAATAGGAACCTTCACTAGTTTACTATCCTGCATATTAAACCTCTGCAGTATTGTTTTGGTATACTTCCTCTGGTATAACTAGATCTTCCTCTTTTCTCGGTCTCTTTTAATTTCCATACCCAAAATGTAGTTTTCAGCACCAAGATATTTCATGTCGAATTTGGAGGACAATTGGGTCTTCAAATCCTGGATAATTTCTTTATCATTTCCAACCAGCAACATATCATCCACATACAAGACTAGATAAATAACACGATCACCAATTGATTTAAAATACAGACAATGATTTGACTTGCTTCTGGTGAAGCCAAGTCCTTGTGTAAATGTATCAAATTTATGATACCACATCCTTGGTGACTATTTTAACCCATACAAAGACTTCTTTAACTTGCATACCAGTTCTTTCTTACCCTTCACCGCAAAACCTTCAGGTTGCTTCATGTATATCTCCTCTTCCAGATCCCTATGAAGAAATGTTGTCTTCACATCCATCTATTCTACCTCATAATCAAAAGCAATAGCAAAATATAAAATTAATCTAATAGAAGTTACTTTGGCAACGAGAGAAAAAATATCACCAAAATCAATTCTCGGCCCTTGGGTATAACCTTTTGCTACCAACTGAGGTTTGTATTTCTCCACTTTTCCTTCTTTTTGTCTTCTTCTTGGACACCCATTTTCTGCCAATGGGTTTCCTTCTTGCCGGAAACCCCACCAGATCCCAAGCCTCATTTTTGTGCAAAGATGCCATTTCATCAACCATGGCCTCTTTGCAGATTTTTCCATCCTCTGAATCTACTGCTTCCTTCACAGTTCTAGGATCATCATCAGTAATAGATAAAGCAAAATTTGAACAGAAAGCAGATGGACTATACCTTTCTGGTTGCCTTCTTTCTCGAATTGATCTTCTCATACCTGGAGTTTGTGGCTCTTCATCTTTTGATTCCTCCTCTACTGTAGAGTCTGATTCTTCCTCCTTTAGCTCAAATTCTATCTTCTCAGGTTCCTTTGGTTGGACTTCATGTTTAATAACATCTTTTACCTCTCTAAACACCACATCTCGGTTGTACACAACCTTCCCTGTTACTGCGTTCCAAATCTTATAACCCTTTAAACCATCCTTATACCCAATAAAGATGCACTTTTCAAATTTACCATCCAACTTGGTTCGTTTCTCCTTTGTAACATGTACATATGCATCACATCCAAATATCCTCAGATGTGAAAGAGAGGGTTTCTTACCAATCCATGCCTCTTGTGGAGTCTTATCCTCCAACATTGATGAAGGTGACCTGTTGACTAGGTAACATGCAATATCCACCGCCTCTCCCCAGAATTCTTGTCCTAACTCAACACCACTAAGCATGCTTCTTGCCCTTTCCATCAACGTCTTGTTCATTCTTTCTGCAACTCCATTTTGCTGAGGTGTAAATGGAGTAGTCTTCTGTTGTGCTATACCACACTTCTTACAGAATTCTTCAAATTCCTTGTTGCAAAACTCTCCACTATTATCTGTCCTCAACACCTTTATCTTCTTCTCTGTCTGATTTTCCATGAAAGCCTTAAATTGTTTAAACCTATCAAAGGCTTCAGATTTCTCCTTAAGGAAATATATCCATGTATTCCTTGAGAATTCATCTATAAATGATACATAGTACACAGAATTACCCAGTGATGGAACCTTTACAGGTCCAGACACATCACTGTGCACAAGCTCTAATATCTGTTTCGCTCTCTTACTACCATAGGGGAAACTCACCCGATTCTACTTCCCATATACACAATTTTCACAGAAATAAAAATCTAGAGAGCCATTACTCATACCTTCTACCATACCTTTACCATGAAGTATTTGAAGGCCCTTCTCTACAATATGTCAAAGCCTTTGATGCCACAACATGGTCTTCTCTCCAGAGACCACTAGATCTTCTGCTCCACTTTCAGGAAGCACAAAACTGTTGCAACCATCAATAACAATGCTACCTTGCAGCTTCTACATAGCACCAATCTGAACTATCCACATCAATACTAGTGCTCCTCGAACCATCTTTCAGGTATCCTTCTCAAACACTGTTTTTACACCTACATCATCTAGCTTGCTTACAGAAATCAGATTTCTAGCCAATGCAGGAATATGCAGAACACCTAGAAGTGTTCTAACTCTTCCACCTTGCAATTTCAACTTTACTTTTCCACGACCAATGATTTTAACCTTCCTATCATCCCCCAAGAAGACATCACCACCATCATATTTCTCATACTCGTAGAACCACTCTCTATGGGGAGTGAAGTGAAAGGATGCACCTGAGTCAATTAACCATGCCTCATGATCTACATGCGTATTTGAAGAAGCCAAGTACACATCCCCACCTTCATCTGAGGTGGTTTTCACCTCTGTAGAAGGAGCATCATCAGATCCCTTTCATTTATCAGGAGATTTAGATTTATAGTCCCTTTTGTAGTGCCTTTCCTTTCCGCATTTCTAGCACACCACCTTTACAAGTTTTCCTAGAGATTTAGATCTCCCACTCGATGACTTATTTTTGTTTCTGTTCTGGAACTGTCCTAGTACAGACAAGGCATCACCATTCTGGCTCTCTGTATTTTTCCATCTCATCTCCTCCATCAACAAGGATGAGACTATTTCATCAAACTTCAAGGCAGTTGCATTAATACCTATTGCAATAACCAGACTATCCCATGAATCTGGTAGAGAACACAACAAACTGATGCACTTATCTTCATCTGAAATTTTAGTATCAACAGATAATAACTGACTTACCACAATATTAAAAGCATTTAGATGCTCTGTCACTGAGTCTCCATCTTTCATCCTCAGGTTATACAACTTTTTCCGCAGGAACAGTTTATTCACCAAAGACTTAGATTGGTACAAAGTACCTAACTTGTCCCACAAAGCCTTCACCATAGCTTCCCCTAATACATTCAACAATACTGAATCTGAGACACAAAATCATATTGTGCTCTTTGCCTTCTGATCCAACTTCGTCCATTCTTCATTAGACACTCCCATTGGTTTAGTACCCGGATCTACTATGATCCACTGATCTTTATCCGCCAATAGATCCTCCATCTTGAGTTTCCACAACTAAAAACTTTGACCATTAAATTTCTCGATCTCTATCTTTCCACTGCTCGCCATCTTCTTTCACCAATAGAATCGATCTCGCAGATCTCCCACTGAACAGTTTCTACCACTGGCCTGAGCAAAACCCCTCAGCAAAAAAGGTGTCCCCTTGAAGCCAAAACACCTCTGATACCAAATGTAGGTTTTAACCCCATACAAAAATTACCTGCATACGAATTCTAAAACACATAAAATAAACAATGCGAGAGCATAACACATAAAACACATATACACTGAAAATTTCCCCTAGATCCCAAAACCGGGACCACTAGCTTGATTTTTCATTATATTCCCTTCAATGTTACAATACATATTTACACATGCCAAAGCATCCAATACCATGGACCGAAAAACCATTGCGTCCAAAACCATGGACCGAAAACCATCGCATCCAAAACCACATGCGAAAACGATGCACAAAACCATAGATGGGTCCGCCCAACCTAACATAGGGTCCAAAACCAAAATTTTCCAGGGCGCTACCCCGGACCCCATAAAGTGGGGTTACGGGTATGCCTGAAACCCCCTATGACCCCCCCCCCCCCCCTACTACACAATCGGCACAACGAAGGGGGGCTCCCCCACCCTTGGTTAACTACGTGGGCTAGTCGTGGAAAGAATATAACACAACCCAAAAATGTCTGTCATAGGGTTGGTAAGACTTCGCGATGCGATGAGATACCACTACATCTAGTCCATATAGTGCAAATCTTTGATAAGTGGGCAGTAGACTTCATTAGACCAATCTCTCCACTAGCAAGGCACTCGCGAGCCCGATACATAATTACAACAACAAAATACCTCACAAGATGGGCAAAGGCCACACCAGTGAAAGACTGCACAACAGAAACAACAACAAGGTTCATTTTTGAAAATATTATTTCAAGGTTCGAATGCCCAAGGAGCCTCACAAGTGACCAGGGAACCCACTTTCTGAATGAAACCATTGAGACTCTACTAACGACTTTTATGGTTCAACATAATAAGAGTAGTCCTTATCATCCACAAGCCAACGGTGCAGTAGAAGCATTTAAAAAAATACTAGAGAAAGGGCTAACAAAAGTCGTATCTGCCAACTGGGACGACTGGGATGAAATAATTCCAACGACTCTATGGGCATATAGGAAAACAACAACGTTGACACCTAATACTTGTGATTGGGTAAATATATGTAAATAAATAAATAAGAAATATGAATAGTCATCAGGAGATGAACTGAACAGTATCTCCCTCATGTATATAATGAAGACCTACCTGATCAAATGAAACACAGGAATTATTTTTTGCCTTATGGAGTTACTGCCTAGCCTAACATGGTATCAGAGCCAGCTCCTTTTTTTAGCTCTTATGTCCCTTGTAACTCCCTAGTTTGCTCTCCATATAGTTGTGCTGCTCCTCCATATAATTAGTTGCGCCCTCTGTTTGCCATATTCCATATATTTAGACCTGTCCCCTCCACAGTCGCTGCCAGGTCTAAACACTGCATTACCTGTGCTCTCTAGCTCTCTGGACTGTCCACAAATGTTTTCTTCCATAACGTTTTATACCATACTTATTCCAATAAAAGATATCGCCTCCGCCATTATTGTAAGCCCATACAGTGGAAATGGCACTGTTTTCAAGTATTCGAAATGTGCTCGGAGGGACGTCGACTGTTCGAATATTCTAGTGCTCAAAGGTAATGAGTCCTAATCGATTTTTGTGAGTTTTCTTCATATTTTGTCTTCTCTGTGCCAAAGATATTTTTAGTCGCTTTCACCAGTGCTCAAACATTTGTGAGTCCTAATTGATCTGTGGGATTTTTAATGTGGATCATAAACATCTCTGTCCGACTATTCCAGTGCGGCCATTAATGGGATCCCTAGAATTATCTTTTATGCCCATGCCCATCTCTATCCCAAAATAAAATCCTTAGTCATTTTCAGCAGTGCTCAAAGGTTAATGAGTCAAGGGGGGGCACCGTAATCCCCACAGCGGAAATGGCACTGTTTTCAGGAATTCGACGCCTGCTCGGAGGGACATCGACTGTTGGTGGTCTCCCAATTCTGAGAACTGGTGCCTCCACGCACTTGTATGATATATAACATTGGTTTTTGGCATATAAATCTGGTATTTACGTCGACATTGTGGTATATTAAAGCTGCTGTCATTGTATGTGTAGAATTTCATGGAATTGTATTAATGATAGTCTTATTGAATGCTAAAGTTTTTTGACATAAAACGTTGGTACAATTGGTATTTAACACTGAAGGTTTCTTGGCATAAAACGTTGGTAACACTGGTACTAAATGCTGAAGTTTTCTTGACATAAACGTTGGTATTGAACGCTGAAATTTTTTGGCCATACGTTGAAGTTTTTTTGGCCAAGCATGGTATACAAGAAACTGTTCACTGGTTTATGAAGAGCAAGCGTTGAAGCCATGCATTGAATATACATGGTATTTTGAACTGTTTTTGGTACGCTGTCCTATAATGTATATGTGAGTTGAGCCCTGATTTGTGCATGTTTTAAAATCGCCTTTGTGTGTTAAAACTTTTTGAAGGGTTGCATTGGGTGATCAATGTAAAAAGAAACAAAAAAAAGGGTCAGATATATATATCTTGGGTATTGACATTTTCTGTCAAGTTGAGTTTGTTGTCCCATCATATCAGATGTATATTGTTTCCCATTAAGAGTAAAATTTTGCAGCAAAAGTTTTTGTTATAGAATGCATTCAATCATATCCATGGTGGGAATAGTTCTCACTGGCAAGGAGAACTATCCTGAATGGTCCTGCATGATAAAACACACCCTCATTTTCAATGAGTTGTGGAAAGGAGTGTGTGTTAGAGACGGAGACAATGAACCAATATAGCCTACCTCAGACAAAGAGCTCGTCATTTGGGAAAACAAGAACAACAAAGCTTATGCATTAATCACAACATCTATAAATGAAGAGGTGAGTTGCCATATTTCATCATATTCAACTACCTTTGAAGCCTTACAAAATCTGAAAGAACTCTATGACTCCATTCTGCACATGAAGTTTTTCAACTCATGATTAAACTCTTCACTCTTGAACTGCAAAATAATGATCCTCTTGCTCTTGCATATGAAGTAAAGTCTTTAATGCATGATATCAAATCTACTAAGGTTGAATTGGATATTCCTCTTATCGCTTTTCTCAAGGCACTTTATCCTACTTACTCCAATTATCTTGAGTCATTGCAAGCAAATGGAAATCTCAAAGATATAACCTTTGACTCTCTTGTGAAAAAGTTTGATGAAAGAAAGAAAGATTTTGGAAAGAAGACAACCCCTGAATCTTCTGAAGAGGCTGTGTGCCTTACTCATAAAGAAACGTATCTTGCTCAAGATTCTACAAGAGGAAGAGGTGGTCGAAGAGGAAGGGGAAGATATTTCAGAGGCAGGGGGGTGCAGACATTCTCAAGGAGAAAAGGCAGATTTGCATTGAATACGCTGCAAAAGAAATGGATCACATGATGCCTCTACATGAAAGCTACCATGGGACAAAATTGAGTAGAAAAGAAACCAACAGAAAGGTAAAACTGATGATACAGAAAAAGGTAAAGCACCTGAATCTGCTCACTATGTTGTGGCACAATGTAACATTGGAGTAAATGAAGATTTATATAATGCTTCACTTTCTTCTTGGAAAAATGATTGGTTGCTTGATTCAGGAGCAACCTGCCACATGACTCATAGAAAAGATTTTTTTTGAAGATTTCACTGACAATGTTGATGGAGCATTATACTTTGCAGACCAATCAAAAATCAAGCCATCAGGGCTTGGCACAACCAGGCTTAAACTTCCTGGTCTTCCAGACTTTCTTCTGCATCATGTTCTATATCTCCCACAACTCAAGAGAAACTTGTTGTCCTTGGTCCACATCCGCTAGCAAGGTCACTCCATTCATATGTTTGATGGCAAGCTTGAGGTAAGAAAAGCATCTGACCACTCACTTGTCATGAGGGGAATCGAAGAAGAAAGGCTTCTCAAGCTGCAAGGAACCTCTGCTTGTACACAACATTTCTCATACAATTCTCATCATGAAGAAGGTACACTTCCATCAAGTTTATTATGGCATGATAGATTTGGACATTTGAACTATGATAGTCTCTACTTATTGAAGAAAAATGGTGTTGCTAGTTTGCCTACATTTCCTAGGAAACTTAAGCAATGTGATGCTTGCATTCTAGGAAAGCATAGCAAACAATATTTTCATGATTCACATTCAAGAGCACATAGAAAACTTGAACTCATTCATTCAGATTTATGTGGTCCAATGCCTATTCCTTCTGCAAATGGAAATAAATATATCATGACATTTATTGATGACTACACCAGAATGTGTTGGGTTTATTTATTAAAGAACAAATCTGATGCTTTTCAAACATTCAAGAATTTTCATAAATGGATTGAAAATGATTCACAATCTCATATTGGGTCTATTCAAACTGATAATGGAAAATAATACACATCAAATGAATTTGAAAACTATCTTCTCCAACATGGGATCAAACATCAAACAACTGTGCCTTATAATCCCCAAAAGAATGGTGTAGCTGAAAGAATGAATAGGACAATCTTAAATATGGTACGATCCATGCTCTTCTTCAAAAATGTAAAGATAATGTTTTGGGCTGATGTTGTTCTATGTGCTGCATATATAAAGAATAGATGTCCATCTAATGCTATAAGAAACAAGACTCCTTATGAAATGTGGTATGGAAATGTTCCTTGATACCAAAGGTACATAGAAACAAACTTGGTGCTAGAAGTCGTAAGTGTATCTTTCTAGGGTATTCAAACACCTCCAAAGCATATCACCTATATGAGAAGTAAATAAGAAGTTTGTTGTATCTATAGATGTAATTTTTCTTGAATCATCCAAAACTGACAATGTTGTTGAGTGGCAACTTGATCGCTTGGATAGATTCACAAAAGAAAAATCATTTCAAGAATTTGATAATCAGATTCCACATCTTGAAGGGGGGATTCCTATACTAGATCAACATGTGGAATCTTCTTCTGGAGAACACTCTCCCCCGCATGAAACTCCAACAACGGATGATGCTTTAAGTGATGTGATTGATAGAATTGGGAGAATCAATCTTGATTCAGTCCCAACTCAATCAACGGAGCAACCTGGAAAATCTGAGAAAGGTCCCCCAAAGTGGCTAACAAAGACACTTGAAAGTGTTCATCCTGATGAAGTTCGAAAGATAGGAACTAGAAATTTAAACCGGCAAAATGGAGGTGATGTGGATGACTCTAATTCACCTGTTGATATGGATGTTTCTTATGATTGTGAATTGAACTTGTCTACAGATTTTTAACCAACTTCCTTCAAAGAAGCTGCTTCTCATGATGAATGGAAAGAAGCAATTCAAAAGGAGTATGATGCCCTCATAAATAACGAAACTTGGAAGCTGGTTGATCCTCCATTAGGAACCAAACCAATTGGCTGCAAGTGGGTCTACAAGAACAAGCATAAAGCTGATGGCTCACTTGAAAAGCACAAAATCTAGGCTTGTGACAAAAGGCTTTGCACAGAAGGAAGGGGTCGATTATGAGGAAACTTTTGCCCCCACAGCAAAATGGGACACCATCCGGACACTCTTTGCATTAGCAGCTCAGAACGGTTGGAAAGTCCATGAAATGGATGTAAAAACCGCTTTCTTAAATGGAGATATAAAAGAGAATGTTTTTATGTCCCAACCTAAAGGATTTGTTGTGAAAGGACATGAACATAAATTATGCAAACTGGTGAAGTCCTTGTATGGCCTCAAACAAGAACCGCGAGCCTAGTATGAAAAATTAACTGAGTATCTTCTGAAACTCAATTTCAAACATTATGATCTTGATGATGCAACTTTATTTGTCAAGAAAATTTGAAAAATAGTTGTATATCTTGTGGTATATGTAGATGTTCTTTTGATGACAAGGAACAATGAAAGCTACATTGCATCGATAAAGAAGGAATTGGGGAAAAGTTTTGAAATGACTGATTTGGGCTATGTTCATTACTATCTTGGCATTGAAGTAACCCAACATCCAAAGTCCATATTTCTTTCTCAAAAGAAATACATTGGAGATCTATTGAACAGGTTTGGCATGACAAAGTGCAATCCTCTTACTACTCCAATGGAACAAAACTTAAAGCTCACATCTATTGAAGGAAAAGAATTTGAGGATGCAACAAACTATAGACAACTTGTAGGAAGTCTCAACTACCTAACTACTACCAGACCATACATTTATTTTGCTATTAGAATCCTCTCCAGGTTTATGCAAAAGCCTTGTGAGGGACATTGGTTTGTTGCAAAACGAGTTCTAAGGTACTTGAAGGGAACTCAAGACTTTGGAATCAAGTATAGACAGGAGGGCGACTTCAACTTGATTGGATACTTTGATTCAGACTTTGATGGAGACAAAGAAATTCAGGTATCTACTTCAGGTTATGCTATGAGTCTTGGATTAGGAGCTGTCTCCATTTCAGCTTGTGTACGACAGAGAAGCGGTGGTACCAAAAAAATTTATACTGCCCAACATGCTCATCTTAGAAGCTACGGGAATGATGGATAGCATTGCTTTTTGGGACAAGCTATGCGAGCTAATGGAACTTGATGAAACCTGGTTCCTAGCAAAGTTCCATAAATTAGTTGAGCAATGAAGGTAAAAGACTTAGCATGATAGGCAAATCAAGAAGAATTCATTTGATGTTGGAGACCTGGTGCTCCTTTATGACAGCAAGTTCCAAAAGTTCCCAGGGAAACTGTAGATGCACTGGTTAGGCCCATTCATAGTCACAAAAATAAGAGAATCGGGGCCTAGTAAGCTTCGCACAACTGGATGGAGTCCTACTGTAGGGATGGGTGAATGGCACGCACCTAAAGCCCTTCCGCAAATAATAATAATAATAATAATAATAATAATAATAATAATAATAATAATAATAATAATAATAATAATAATAATAATAATAATAATAATAATAATAATAATAATCGAGATAATAATGTTGGGCAAAAGTTAGTACAACGCAACCCATTTGTGGTCGGGAGGCGGGGGAGTAGCGTCAGTGGTAACATTGGTATGCCTAGTCACCAGGGACAGTTGCCACACATGTCACCCTAATTAGCAGAATACACGTAGGTCTGAACCTTTTCTAGAATTGATGGCCGCACAAGTACTTGTCCCATCCACTGTACCAGTGGTTATTTCCCGATTAAGTAATTAATAGGGAAACTATCAAGATAGGGTTGCAAAATATTTCCTATTAAGCATAGAATTAGTTAATAAATAAACCCATCACAGAAAAATAAAGACGCCATGCATCCCACTCTGTACTCTCCAGGCCACGTCATAGTTGTCACGTCCAAGTCGGCTGACAGTAGCAGGATATAAATAGAATACATGGAAAGGTCGCTAGAGTAATTCGTTATTAAAGCCTCATTAGTCAGGTGACGTCATGTCAGAGTCAGCTACTTAATTCGAAGGAGGATGCAGGGGATTGTAGAGTTTCAAATCACAAAAGAATTCTAGGCTTACTCTGAAGAATATGGGAAGAGGATGAGAAGCAAGAAACCTTGAGTGCAAATAGTTTACCGCAGAAGAGAAGCAATGGTGAAAGGAATAACATCAGTCCCACATAACACTTTGGATGCACGAATTGATGTAGTGGATGATTTGTATGGAAAGTATGGTAGGTCGAATCTGATTAACAATGACTTCACAGATGGTTTCCAGTTTTCAACCATGAAAAGGGAGGTGTATGCGGAAGAATTTCAAAAGGAGGATGGCACCAGGACCTCCAGGATCAGAGAGGAGTTCAGGGGGATACAGATGTCCATGCTATTCCACTTAAAAAATCTTCCCATATTCGGCATCCAATTTTCCGCCATGCAGTGCACAAAATTGCTGACAAGCAGGATGCATGGAGGGTCGCTATGGTTGGATAAGGAGTATCCCATCCATGTGGAGGATATCAATCGACTCACCAAGCTAGCTGAAGTTGGAAATGCAGTCAACATAATGTTCCAGGCTAGGGTCAAGCAGGGAAAGAAGTAGACAGAGGACAACATTTATGCTAGATACGGGATGGAGCGAGGTGGGAGGGGCGCAAAGCTGGACAAGGTTAACAAGGATAATATCAAGTTTTCTTGCTACCTCATTGCAGGTAAAACAATGTGGCACTTCACAAGGGATGAGTGCACCTTGAAAACCATTTCATCTGTGGAACACTGCTGCCAAGTAGAGGTACTCAATTGGTTAGCCTTCATGCTCAATGAACTGTTCGAGGTTTGTGAATGTGTGTACAGGAGGAGCACTGGGTTTGTGTTCAGGTACTTGTTAGTGGCACTGGAAATGGAGGCCACCACAAGAGATGCAGCTGGAAACCATTACCAAAGACCACCCAATTGTGCTCTGGTATGAACCATGGAAGGCATCAGGGGATCCCAACACAAAGGAAATCAACAAGATAGATTTCAAGGGCAGGTATGAGTAGATGTTGGACACCATTCGATAAACTAAGATGATACCCATGGCCCTATTGGATGAATTCTCAGGCGAGCTCTAGTTTGGCGCCTCCCACACACACACATACCTAAGACTGTAGTGTGTCAACCAGATCACGTTTAAGTTGAGTTCGCAAAAGTTTAGCCTGATAGAGGAAGCGTTGTGCAGAGAGGTGGAGTCCTGGATGGGAGTGGCCTGTGAGATAAGAGAAGGGAAACCCAAGTACCTTTTCATAGCCTTGATGCCACAGGGGCGAGAGGGAGATGGGGTAGAGAGTAGTTGAAAGTGAGCCGCTGAAAAATTACTCCAGTTGATGTTGCTCCAGGTGGAGGAAAAGATGTTTGAACTAAGACAGATAGTCACCAGCTTCGACCCAGGTGAGAGAAACTATCCTGAGCAATTTCAAGGTTCCACCATGCTTTCCCCCATTGTAACGCCATCGCTCGCTATGGCACTTCCCTCGGGAGCAGCTCAGGCTCCCTCCCAGATCACGGTCCCCAAACCTCAGAAAAAGTGAGTCATCCGAACCCTGGCTGCCAAAAAGCCAGCTACTAAAAAGCCAAAAATTAACCCACTTGCTCCAATCGTCGACCTCACTGTTGAGGTCGAGCAGTGAATCCCCATAACCACCATAGTTGAAGAGATCCATGCTACTACATCCACTGCATTACATCAGTCACTGGAGTTGTCCCCACAAACCACTTCCACTTTCGTGACCCTGTCTGAGATCCTCCCATTCAGCTAGACATAGTGCACCACCCCGACCATGGGAATGTCACCAATAGAGAGTACATCACGAATGCTTGGGTTGGACCCACCAGAAGGGACACACGTGGATACCATTTGGTAGGGGGAAAGGACTAAACCGTACTTTCCAACTCTCCCTATAAAGCTTGTAGTGTCGCTAAACCCTAGTATTATTCCAACCACCTGACAGTTCACTCCGCCATCACAGCAGGCCCACTCACCCGCCTTCCATTCCAACAAATCCATCGCCAGTGACCTACCCCTACAATAGCAGTTCCCTGAACCAAGTAGAATGGAGGCCGATATGCTCCATCACTCGTCATCGGCCCAATTATTTTCATTTATTCAGCAAGCAGCACACAAGGTCGAGAGCCTCCATGAGGACCTAGCTAAAGAACACGAACAACAGATGAAGCAGTTGCACAGGGTGATGGAGGAGTGAGATCGCATACGAAAAGCAAACATGGAATTGCAAGCCCAAGTTGATTAGATTACACAATGGTTTAGATCAATATGGCTGACCGTCACCGAGGCTAACACTGAAGCACTGATGGACATGGTTGCTTGCACATTGGTCGGCTACTGTGATCACATACAGATGGTGTGCACATGCCTGCTAGCCACAAATGCTGAGATGAGGTGGAAGCTAGAGATAGTAAGGTCCGCACTACAAGATCTAGTGGAAATTTACACGTGGGCAGTCGAGGGAAAGGTCAGGGAACTGGAAGTGAATAAGCAAGCCTTGGTCGAGGCCCTCACTGAT
Organism: Pinus tabuliformis; assembly: GCA_031772625.1. NCBI lineage: Eukaryota > Viridiplantae > Streptophyta > Pinopsida > Pinales > Pinaceae > Pinus > Pinus tabuliformis. Next base: position 397,137,918 of record CM062815.1, read on the forward strand.
AGATATGCCTTAATGGACAAGGTCCATGACTCGTCAGGAAATATAGCACTAAAGAACCACCTGGTTTACCCACTAAGAGAACTAATTCAGTCACTATTCGCCAGCTGCAACAGATCAATGAGCAAATCGACATCCTCCAGGCCCAGGTTGACAACATTGAGGAGGAGTCAGTGAAGACAAAATGGGTAATCAAATATTTGCAGCCCCCAATTCGAATGCAAGTTCTACTATTGAAGGAGGCATGCGACTCTAGCAGCCAGCAATGGAACGACCTGCAGAGCGAGTGACCAACAAACCTAACATCACAATCGGCCGAGGCATTCACTCAAGGCATTGATGCAATTCTCGCCAACTGGGACCTGGCCCTTCAAAGATACACTAAGTTCAAGAAACGGACAACAACCTCAATCCTAGACTTGGAGCCTTCATTTGGAATGGGGAAACCACAAGGGCAAGAAGGGGCCCCAGGAACAGATGCCATGCCGCAAGCTAGGATTGAGCCAAAAGAGGCACCCACTCCGCAACCAATGATCGAAGCAATAGAAGTGTCAGTACAACAAACAACAAATACAAAACCGGTAGTAACACAACCACCACTTGTAGAGCACATGGAAGTAACAACAAGACCAACAAAGGTCAAAATGACTGGACTCAGGTACAAGTCAAGAAATTGTGGTCGGGGCTTGTTGGGGCCTTCGTTTAATTTTGAAAGGTTTTGACTAGTTTTGACTGACCGAAGGGTAGGAAATAAATAGATGGAAACAACGGTTGGGTGGTGGAACGAATAGTTGCAGAGGAGTGGTGGCAAGGTGGCAACAGAAAGCAAAGGCAGGCGAGGAGGCGGGAAGGCACAGAAGTAGCCAAGGGAGAGAACAACCGAGCAAGAACTGGTAGTCCACGTAGCAAGAAAGGACATAAAAGGGGAAGACTAGAGAGGAAAAAGGTTGTTGTTGGACCAGCTAGCGGAAGAAGGAGTCGGTTGAAGCAAAGAGAAGGCGAAGGGATACATAGTTGCAAAGGTTGAATGACAGAGTGTTGGGATCTGAGGGACTTAGTCACGGAACCAATCCGAACCCGAGGGATTGAGTCAGGTACTTTATGTAATGTTTATGGCGAATGCCGGATCATAATGTAATCTTTCATGTTAAGTTTAATATAAGACATAGCCGATGCTGGTTACAACTTCTGATGTATTTGGGCCTCATGCCTAGTGTGTCTATTAAAATTTTGAATAGCCTATCAGTTGCATGTAGACGTTAATTCATAGATTGTCTCAAGGATGTTGTTATCTCTATTTTACGTATAATGGATATATGTGCATGTGATCGAATGCACCCGATTGATACTCCCTCGACCCCATGTTGAACCCTTCTCCCTTTTGGTCGCGGCATGCCTCGGGTGAGACTCCTTGCCCTTTGGGGTAAGGTGAAAATTCCGATGCTATCCTAGAGTACACTGGACCACTGTTGGCCTCCCGTGCCTGAACCCAGGGTCTTCCCCCTGATGACTCTTTCGAGCCAACAATTATTACCTAAAGCATTATGAACTATGTGATAGTTTGTGCTTGACTGTTTTTACATTTGGTTTATTTTCCACATCTAAATATTTGTTATATCATGACCTTATCATATAAGATTAGGTTTAAATATATTACTATCTAGACAACTCATTTATGATTATTGCGAGTTTATATTCATGTGTATGGTGATATTTCTTTTGAATGTTTCAGATCTACAATCATGAGAAATGATGGTTCTGGAGCTAAGGGTTATTATTTTGAGATTTTTATCAAGGTTTTATATGTGATTTTGCATTCTTGTCAGAGATGTTAATCCTGATTTGCACCAATTATCTCAAATCCATCACTCACAAACACTCATATCTAACAACCATTACTGTCTATATACCACAACTCGTAACTGTCAATGTCTGAGTTATTCCCTTAGGATTTCAAGGTTACCAACACCTTGTTGTTTCATTGTTCTTGTTCATATTTTTCACATTGTGATGCAAGTTAGGGTTTGGTGACCCACTCATTGTGCATTTTCCCTCTATGTTTCACCCTAATTCCTGGCTAAAACCCTCTTGTATTCTAACCATGGCATACCTTATCTAGTTTGAAGCCATTGGAGCTGAGATAATAGAGGCATATAATGAATGTAAAGACTTGTTCCACCTGGTCATCTAGTGGGATTTCCTTCAGTTGTTTCAGGGTTATAATAAATGGGTTGTCAATGCTTTTTCCTCTTCTTTTGATACGAAAAAATCCCAAGTGGGTGATCTAGAGATGGTTGTAGATATTGATTTCATTGCAGAAGCCAATCATCTACCCTTTGAGAGAGATAAAATGACTAAAAATTGTGCAATGCGTGACATTCCCTGGAAGCAACTTATCTTCAATAAAGATTGTGCATATCATGTGAAAGGTATGTCAATTTCCTCATTGAAATCTAAATGGTGTAATTTAGTACTTTTGTTGCACCAATATGTTCCCTGTGAAGCGTGACACAGTCTGGTTTTTATTTATCATAAAGGGTAGTTAATGGCATTTCTTGGCCATAAACTTAATTTTCCCTTTTATCTTTATAAAAGCCTAACTAAAATTTCCTACACACACGAGTCACATTGCAAGAAATCAAGATCACTCTTTCATCAAAGTCTCATATATATTCTAGTTAAACACCATTTTCCAAATACATGGAATGAATATGATCATTTCCTAGATCGAAATGGTTTTGAAAACCACCAATTACCGGCGTATACTAATTACTTAGGTATTTGTGTGAATAACCCTTCATTGGAAAATCATTTTCAATCACCATATCATCATTTGTTATAGAATGATTGTGAAGAACCATTTCATGAAGAAAACCCTTGTGTTTTGAATGATAATAGTTTTGAAACCCTTAGACCTATTGTTGTTCACTTAACTAGAAGCATGACCAAGGGTACCAATGTCTGTCATATGGAATTAAAATAAGAATTTAAGGATAAAAGGGAAGTGAAACCCTCTAGGGTAAGTCTTCAGCCCAAAATTGTACTTAAAGAACCTACACATGAAGAAGAGATCAATCAATCAGAGCAAAACCATCGATCTAAAGTTAAGATTAAACAAATTCAAAGGAAAATTTTGTGAGAAAGGCGAAACAAGAATTAGAATACTCCTAGAAATGATGAGTTTATCCATCTCGAGGCTCATCCTGAAACCTTGACAAAAGGAAGAAGGCCATAGGTCCAAGATAATTCAGGGTTTTTGTGTTGATGTCACTTGTTGTGATGGCAGTCCTCCAAGTAACATCCATTGGAATGAGCCTAAATTAAGAACATGTATTGGCACCAACAATACCTTCCCATTGTCTCATGTCTTGAATAGTGTATTAGTCAGCTCTCCATGAAAATAATCAACTCAGAACTTTAATTCAAGCTAAGGAAAGACACAGGGAACATAAATCTTCCAATACTAAAAATAAATCTCAGTCTAAAGATACACATATTATTATTAGGTCATCGATGGTCAAAGTAGTTATATCTTATGATGTAGATGGTTCTAATCCTGATAAATAATGACTTTATTTTTATCTATGATCAAGATTTTAGCAGTTTTCAAGGTATGTGTCTATTTGATTTATTTTACTAAATTAAAAACAGGGCAAATACAAAATCCTTGATTTTGTAGAAACCATATCTTGTTGTCTATATAAATGTCCAATGTAAGGCTTGTTGGTGTTAACAAGTCCTCCACATTCACTAGATGATGACCTTAGATTCCACGATGGAGGATATGCTCGATCAGATTTACCTATTGTTAGATGTGTGTGGAAGACTGTATAACTAAGGTATAAAGGAAAGAAGTCATAAAGAGTAGATTTAGGTCATAAAGGAGAGAAGTGATGCCCTAAATGATTACATTGTACATTTTTCTTATTACGTCCATAGGATAGGCTCCCCACAATTTTAATTTAATTATTAACTAGCAATTGCACCAGATGTTGCAATGGAAACACCGTAAGGCAATAGCATATAACATTAATTAATGTTTCTCTGACAATTTTTGAAAGGCAGAAAATATCAAGAAAAGGCAAGGACCATGCTACAGTGAAAACTAACATCTTGCTACCTTAGAGTAGGACCAAGCTCTAATCCTTGAACTCTATTGGAAAATTTCAGTGAGCACAAAGTTTCTCCCATGTCGTTTTCATGGGGACTAATTTGTACAAATAAAGTCTTTGTGCATCCTCCTGAGTGAACATGCATCATATTGGTGTTAGATGTTGTGCAAAGACTCTGAGACAAGACAATATCATACCATCTCTATATGAGCTCATTCCTTCTGCCATCAGCTGCCAAAACATGGCTCCTCCACCTGCTCTTCCCATGCTAGCAAAAGAATATATACAGTGAAAACTTACATCTTGCTACCTCCGAGTAGGACCAAGCTCTAATCCTTGAACTCTATTGGAAAATTTCAGTGAGCATAGAGTTTCTCCCATGTCATTTTCATGGGGACTAATTTGTACAAATAAAGTCTTTGTGCATCCTCCTGAGTGAACATGCATCATATTGGTGTTAGATGTTGTGGAAGGAATCTGAGACAAGACAATATCATACCATCTCTATACATTCCTTCTGCCATCAGCTGCCAAAACATGGCTCCTCCACCTGCTCTTCCCATGCTAGAAGAAGCATATATTTGTTTATAAACCATATCAAATAAATTGTCTCTCTAGTCGATGCCGAATCTTGGGTCTTTAGAGGATTTCCCAAAATCTACAAACAGAACTAGTTTCTTCAATATTCTGCTTCCATCTTCTAGATGGTTCTTTATCCAACCTAACCGAACAATTAATAAATAAGGGCAAACTGCTCTTTATATTCAGACTGATGCCCTTCCAAACGAACTTGCTTTGTGTACAGACATATGCAGTGAATAATTAGGAATATGTTAATAAACCCCAATTATTCTCCAAAGCGATAAGAAAATAAGGGCAAACTCATTTAAGAAATTCTTAATGCTACCGTTCCATCTTCACTTAGATTGTGGTGGAAATAGGAAGCTTTCCTGAAGGATTGTAGGAAGAAAATGAGACAACATTAAGAAATTCAGTTGAATTTGGAGGAGATGAATGTGATGGCAAGGCAAATCTGTTAAACTTCAATAATCAAATATGTTGAATAAATCTGCCACCATTGGAAGAGGAACATTTAATCCCATGAAGCCACTGATGTGTTGGGTTGAAGGTCCCTCACCAATTTGAAGAATATATGGCTCTCTAATGATATTTCTCTAAGGAAACCAAGAAAACAATGTTATAACACCACAGGGCGTTTATTATTAGCACCATATTTGCTAAAATTTGCATTTTCTGTCTTACAAATGTTCTAAAGCTAAGTTGTCTTCTTGCATAGACGCAGACGAACAATTTGCAAATGATGGGGAGAATTAGGGATTTAAAAATATAAATTTGCATGCCTGTTAGTTCCTAAAGAATATCCCAATAACTCTAGCACATATAAAGAGAAAATTCTTTCTAGGAAAAGAAAAGGCAAATCTGTTAAACTTAAATGATCAAATATGTTGCATAAATCTGCCACCAACGACGTTGAAACAGTACATTTACATTAGTCTCATGAAGAAGAATGAACCTGCCAAGTTCCAACACTAAAATATTTTTTAAAACATATATATGGAAATGTGTTCATCTCTTTATTGGATGCATTATGCATTTGATATTCATAAGTTCTCTTCCTGGGCGCACTTACTCTTTCTTGGCATGCACTTGTGTTTGATTCTTGGTGACATGCTTGGTTTTTTCAACACATGGATATTTGATTATTGGCACTCTCAGTCTGCTGCTGAGATTTGAAAAGTGGAATGACAAAAACCAAAAGTGGAATTGCGTAGGGGTGGTTCCCTGGTGGTGAGCTTCACCAATTCACAATATACACCTAGTTGATTTAAAACCCAAATAAACCATACGCCAAATTGACTTGAAAAAAATTTCATATTTATGGCACATTTATGATCCTCTTAGGTTATCCATTTTCTTGGCTATTTTCGAACTTAGTTTTTACTTGTCTCTTCCAGTTTTCTCTGCAAACCATTGCACAAACCACTACCATTTAATGGCCCCTCAAACAACAGATTCGATGAACTTTTTACGAAGAGAAATCATACCAATATCCAAGGCTAATTTGTGCTAAAATTTACCATGTTTTGGTTGCTACTTCCCCAGCGAAATCGTGCCTCTGTCAACGGCATTTCATGGCCCTTCAATACAATGATTTGATGGGTGCCTTGCCAACTAAAAATGTGCTCCCTTTTGTCACGACTTGGTTGGTAAATTCTCATCAAAATCATGGATCTAATGCTAGTGAATTCGTCCTCTTTTTATACTGAATTTTAGTCACCAAAACACCCAGCAAAAATGAACCTCTTGGCTCTGTCAACCGTGTCTACAATTGTAAACTTGTGATATTACCTCTCTGACTTTACATATTACATTTTTTTCAACCTTCACTAATTTCATCTTATCGGGCCCTGGTTGTCCACACATATGCCTCTGCCCACAACTTAGCAATATTTTCATTATTGGTTTGACCAAATATCACTGGTGATATGTTTCTCCCACTGCCATTGTTCATTGTAAGCAGATTTATTGCATCTGCATTCAAATATTTCAAGGTAATGTCCTAGTTTATTGTAGAAGCCATTGACAGAAAAGAGACACTTGCAGTCACTATAGGAAAAGCGTATCATCATTTGATATATTGATTGATCTAGATTCTATAGGAAGGGGAAGCTGGGTAGAATGTACCATATACGTGAGATCTAGCTTGAATTTTACAGCCCCAATATCTCAATGCAACATTAACATATATACAACTACTAAGGTCCATGGGTCTGCAAATGTTCTTGATCCTTTCTATAACATGTTGTCAAGCTTCTCAAAATTAAGCAATTTGAGACAAACAAATAACAAATGCGTCATCCTTTGAACCTTGCAATGTAACTAAGTTTGTAGTCGGAATCATGATTGGCCTTTGGAAAATGTCCTTTCGACCAGTGAATTCAATACCAAAACTAAGGATTGTAAGAAGATACATCCTTGAGTTCTCTCCACTGGTGAATGACTAATTAATTAGAAGTATAGAATATCTACTTATATTTGGCAATAAAAAATATTCCTAAGGGATCTTTGATATGACTAATGAGGAAGGTTAATCTAGTTGCCACCGAAAATATCACAATCATAAAACGAAGTCCAAATAGAACATTGCTTGCCCATCCATTCACTATTCCATCTCATTGCTATGAACATATATGCCTCACATTCATTACAGAGTCCTGGCATTGTTATGACTACAATTCAATGACTTTTTTTGGTGCAACTAAAAACATTGTGTGATAGATGCAACAAAAGGTGATAATTCCCATGTCATAGTACTGACACTAAGGTATGCCATTGATAATCGTTGAGTAATACAACCCTATAATATCTTGAATACAACTCGACTATGATGCAAAGAATACAGTGAAAAAATATTTGGGCCATATACCAATTGTTATGAGAATAAGAACACCCAATAAAGCTGGTGGATTTCTGGAAAAGCTCAAAAAGTTTAACTGTATTATTTTGCCAAGAAAATGTTACAACATCCCCAATCCAATAAATCATTCATGGGAGTTTAAACACCCTAAGTAGATAGAAGCTTCCATCTTTGACCTGCTTCTCCAATCCATGAATGCCTTGATAAGCATTTCTTCTAGGGCTTCATCTTCCTCAACATCTTTGGGGAAACTCTATGTTCTGCTCCTTATTACTTACATAATGAATATATGTTACATCACCAATTCCCTACATCCAGAAGCTTCTTTCAATGGTGCATGCAGAATTGATACCAAAGGACAAGCTAGATATGTGTTCAACAAAATAGCAACAAATTATTCATTGGCATGTATGCAAAGGATCTTTAGTACAGATAATGAGGAAGACAAACCATTCATTATGGCCTTCTCCTTAAGAATGTGTATGTCCAAGTTGCGTTGTCTTTTGATTTGGAAACCTTTTCAAGCACATGAAATTTTCACAATAAATACCATCCAGAGGATTACTACACATTCAAAGTCATTATAGCCATCCACTCATCCTCCATAGCTTATATCTTTATGGGGAGAAGAAAAGATGATACCTCCCAAAAACGAAATCAAGAGTTGTTCCAGCCTTGTACATTAAGAGCAGCTACTAGATATTCAACATTGTTGCCAAATACAATAGAATTATTACACTGACCATCATTGATAACAACTTCATGACTTCCCACAACCTTATTCGATCTGAAGAAACAGAGTTGAATATCTCGAACAATTGCATTAAATCATCAAAATGGGTGTAAAAATGGTTCCATTATGACATAAATTAAATTGTGTAATATGTAGGGATTCAAGAATAATTTCCAATTAGCATGAGGCCTTATTATGAATGTAAGATCAGCAGTTTTCAAGCATAAATTTCTATGATAAAATAGTCACTGCCATTCAGGGTACAAATAGATCTGCTAGGAAACTTGACTAGAAATCACTATTAGCAAATTTCACACGAGTGTTGTGCATAAGAAAACTATTAAGTATCCTAACAACACGATTACAAATAGCATGGGAAGGTAAGGAATACATCAGCTGAATAAGATATTTCCCTCGATATCATGCAAACAACATATCCATACTCCGCCATTGCAGAAACAAGTGTTCAATTTTTCTTTCTTTTCTAAAAATGCAGAGAATGTTACCTCATTTTTAAGAGCTGAGTCACATTTTGTAAATGCCAGACCTGGGATCGATAACACTCCAGAGAACTCTGTTGAAAGCAATAATCACAAATGTATCAATGACATTCCTTTCTTCTGCCTACAAAGATGAGCACCCCCAATCACACCCGTATGAAGCCACTGATGCGTTGGGTTAAAGGTACCTCACCAATATATGGCTCTCTAATGCTATTTCTCAAAAGAAACCCAAGAAAACATTGTTCTGACACCACAGGGCATTTATTATTACCCCCATATTTGCTAAAATTTGCATTTTCTATCTTACAAACATTCTGAAGCTAAGTTGTCTTCTCTGAGCATAGATGCAGATGAACAATTTGCAAATGATGAGGAGAATTAGGGATTTAAAAATATAAATTTGCATGCCTGCTTGTTCCTAAAGAATATCCCAATAACTCCAGCACATATAAAGAGCAAATTCTTTGTAGGAAAAGAAAAGGCAAATCTGTTAAACTTAAATGATCAAATATGTTGCATAAATCTGCCACCAACGACGTTGAAACAATACATTTATATTGGTCTCGCGAATAAGCATGAACCTGCCAAGTTCCAACACTAATTGCTACCAAAGGATAGGCTAGATATGTGTTCAACAAATTCTTCATTGGCATGTATGCAGAGGATCTTTAGTACAGATAATGAGGAAGATGAACCCTTCATTATGGCCTTCTCCTTAAGAATGTGTACGTCCAAGCTGCGTTGTCTTTTGATTTGGAAACCTTTTCAAGCACATGACATTCTCACAATAAATACCATCCAGAGGATTACTACACATTCAAAGTCGCTATAGCCATCCACTCATCTTCCATAGCTTATATCTTTATGGGGAGAAGAAAAGATGATACCTCCCAAAAACGAAACCAAGAGTTGTTCCAGCCTTGTACATTATGAACAACTACTGGATCTTCAACATTATTTCCAAATACAACATAATTATTACACTGACCATCATCAACAATGACTTCATGACTTCCCACAACCACATTGAATCTGAAGAAACAGAGTTGAATATTTCGAACAAGTGCATTAAATCATCAAATTGGGTGTAAAAATGGTTCCATTATGACATAAATTAAATTGTGTAATTTGTAGGGATTCAAGACTAATTTCCAATTAGCATGAGGCCTTATTACGAATGTAAGATCAACACTTTTCAAGTATAAATTTCTATGATAAAATAGTGACTGCAATTCAGGGTACAAATAGATCTGCTGGGAAACTTGACCAGAAATCACTATTAGAAAATTTCACATGAGTGTTGTGCATAAGAAAATTATCAAGTATCTTAACAACACGATTACAAATAGCACGGGAAGGTAAGGAATACATCAGCTGAATAAGATATTTCCCTTGATATCATGCAAACAACATATCCATACTCTGCCATTGCAGAAACAAGTGTTCAATTTTTCTTTCTTCTCTAAAAATGCAGGGAATGTTACCTCATTTTTAAGAGTTGAGTCACATTTAGTAAATGCCAGATCTGGGATCGATAACAATCTAGAGAGCTCTGTTGAAAGCAATAACCACAAATGTATCAATGACATTCTTTTCTTCTGCCTACAAAGATGAGCACCCCCAATCACACTTGTATGAAGCCACTGATGTGTTGGGTTAAAGGTCCCTCACCAATATATGGCTTTCTAATGCTATTGCTCAAAAGAAACCGAAGAAAACATTGTTCTGACACCATAGGGCGTTTATTATTACCTCCATATTTCCTAAAATTTGCATTTCTGTTTTACAAATGTTCTGAAGCTAAGTTGTCCTCTCTGAACATAGATGCAAACGAACAATTTGCAAATGATGAGGAGAATTAGGGATTTAAAAATATAAATTTGCATGCCTGCTAGTTCCTAAAGAATATCCCAATAACTCCAACACATATAAAGAGAAAATTCTTTGTAGGAAAAGAAAAGGCAAATCTGTTAAACTTAAATGATCAAATATGTTGCATAAATCTGCTACCAACGATGTTGAAACAATACATTTATATTGGTCTCACGAAGAAGCATGAACCTGCCAAGTTCCAACACTAAAATATTTCTTAAAACGTATATAAGTGGAAGCACTATGTATCCATTTCGAATCCCACTACGATGCCCTTGACCGCGCAGCAAGGCAGGACGTGCTGCAAGTCCTGACGCTCGCCTGGAGAACACCTCTGGAGAAACCCTACCTCTGGATTGGGGATTGGCACCCCGCGCTCTTCATCAATCTCTTCCATGGCCTCATCGCGCATTACCTGGACCACCTCCGTCTCAAACCTGCGACGTCGGAGAAGAATTATTACCGCAGGGGTGGGCTGGCTTACACGTCGGAGGACTTGCTGAACAAGGTTGAGAACATCAGAACGGTGTTGTGCACCATGGTTCCTGCCCTTTTTCACAGAATGCGCCGCGTTCAGCTCGGCCTGGGAGGCCCCATTGCCAAAGACTGGTTGCTGGCCCTGCTCCGAGATCACCAAGAAAGTTCCCCGGGATCGAGTCGCCGAGAGGATCAAGACGCTGTGGTGGCACTGGAGAGTGGATTCATAGCGTAGATCCGGGAATTGAATAGGGAATTACAAGATTCAGAAGGCACTGGACTGGAGAGTGGATTCACAGCACAGATCCAGGACTTGAATAGGGAATTACAAGATTCAGAAGGTGCTGGACTAGAGAGTGGATTCACAGCGCAAATCCGGGAATTGAATAGGAAATTACAAGATTCAGAAGGTGCTAGTTTCTACATCCTCTGATCTAACGCGTAGAAAATGAATCTGCCAGAGCCGCTTGGAGGGATCCAGGGGAGGGGTTGTTGCCAAATTAGCTACATAATTCTTCACAAAATCCAGACTGCAATTGTCTGCCTCCGTAACCAATTTTTAATATGTAACTATTTCCAACAAATTTGTAAATGTTTTGATCCATGGTCCAAGTTTTTGTAGTCGTCTAACATCTAATCGTACGGTGTCCAAGGATGACAGGTAGGCAAAGAATTTGTTGCTATTTTGTTGACATCAGGAATCCCTGCGATAATTCTCCCTCTTGCAGGAAATGAATTATGACATATAAATTCCCTGAATTCTTCGGCCGAAACCTTTGGTTTCCGTGTTGAGTCTGTTTCTGTCTTGGGTTTCTCTTTAGATTTGATTTTTTTAACCGGCTTTGGATACTGCCCCTTTGATGCAAACATGGGGTTTTGCTGCTCATTGGGCTTAACGGAAAAAGCCAGATGGCATCCTCGCTTCATTTCCTTGAGCACAACAATGTCCTTGCATTCCTCTACAAGCTATCTCATATCTGAAAATCCCAACAACTTCTCATCCAGAATCATGCCAGTTGCTTTCCAGAAGTCTGTATGTGTTGGTCAGGTAAATCCCCTCTGCGGACAGAGGCAATCCCACTAGCCTATAACAGAACTAGCCACAATCAAACCACGCTGCTACGCAAGTTCCTAGTTATGCATCAAAGGTGAATCAAGAAGACTAACCTAGAGTCCAACGCTATGATTGAAGCAGAGTTGATATCCCCGCTCCCTTGCTCCAACAGATCACAAACGAACACCTGCACATGCAAAGGAAGAGACAGATACCAACATAAAAACTACCAAGGCACAACTATATTTCAGTCAGAAAGGAAATAAATCAACACATCACCATGATAGATAATGAGATTGGAACTATAATAGCAGTCGCTCATCAATTAATAAACAGGAAAAGTTACAACCATTGTTCTGACGTTGACCCTTCTCCTGGCTGGGCGAATAACTATATGTGTCTTGCAATGCATCTCCTCTCCGGCAGCATAACCTCTCTAGCACTCACTAGCATTCCTCCAAGAACTCAAGAACTCAACATCTAACACTCCATGACCAATAATCATCACTACTATCACTCAATCACTAAATCACTAGCACTAGCACTGGTACTAGCACTAGCACTAGCACTAGCACTAGCTTGTCCAATGCATAATGACAAGCTTATATAGATGAAGAAGGGAGGAGGATACGATGAACCGGGACACCTTTCGCGGATTAGCATTATCCTCAAAAGCCATAAAGATGGATAAAGCTCGACAAAAGACTGATTTTTTATCCTCAGAAAAGCTCCATGTAATGAAGGAAACAACAGTCGGACGTGCGTTAAGGAAAAAAGCACGACTAAATTTGGTTGGCGCGACTGTTGCTCTAAGACAGAGCGCCAATGGTCGCGCCCTCTTTTGAGGATCTCCACCATTGGCGCGGGTAGAATACTGTGGACTTGCGCCAATGGAAAAAGATCACTTTTCAGGGATAATCTGCAGAAGATGTCTTCAGGGAACATGGAGTACATACTCAGGGGAACATAATGCAAGTGTTTTTAGACTTTGTCACTTCTTATAACTCCCGGGATGGGTCCTCCAAGGTACGACAAGAGGAGTAATAGGGATGGTGACAAATTACTGTGTAACAGATGCCCCCTAAAGCATGAAGTCCGAGAGGTGGAGAGGGGTGAAATGCTTTACAAGAACACACATAAGAGCACATATAGTTACTGCCGCCGAGGAGCTGTATTAAGAGACATGACTGATAGTTCAATTACATGATGTACGTGGTATGGTCGCAGCCATCCATAAGAGAGTACATAAATAATCTGGATCCATAGTATGGACGTAGCCATCTGGTTAGGATCAATGAACTGACTCAGGTGCAACCATCCAGTGAATGAGTCAAGTATCAAGAATCACTCCTGGATTACAACAGACAAAATCCAGGGTCTTGCGCTCCATCTCGACCCGAACAAGAGTACAAGTCCAAGCATGTGAATATATGAGCTGAAGTCGAACATGCATGAACATCGTCTGATTACCAGTCAATAATGGAAACTGTTAACAGACGCGAGAGGTACCACCAATAATGACAATGGCCCTCAAGGTACTATAGGTACAATCTACGGCGTGTGAATCAATGGTCTGAAGTCGAACACCCGTAGAATCATTCGATCGGAGGCCAATGATAAAAAACCTCACGTCGAACACGAAGAACCTGCCATTGAGGCATGCAGGCTCCAAGGCACCGGAAAGGAGTCTCTAGATCAATTCCCTAGATAATGAGTTGAAGTCGACAGGGAGTGACCTTGATCGAAGGTGGGCCATAATGTTTCCCACATCATCGACACGAGACAGAGAGATGAAGTTGTGAATCAAGATTGTGCGAACTATCAGAGGGAGGTTGTTTTGCAAAGGTCAACTTCTCTTGAACATATCGGCGGCACATTAACGGAATTGGCAGTATTTGACATCAATGTATCAAAGGTCATGATGACGAGGCAATGAGTGAATGAGAGGTCAAATAGGGTACCCAAGTCCATGGAAGCAAGTGAAAGATATGAGATGAAATATCCCCACCCCGGACACGAAAGCAAAAAGTGCCATGTTCAAGAGCGACATACTACCGTTACGGTAATAATTATGGTTCAAAAATTTTCTTTTCCCCCCGCCATTTCTGGCGAGTACCCCAGTTATTTTTAACAAGCTTGATGGGGATAGCATATGCTTGTGTTGTGACAAAATCCGATGTCATTAAGTTTTAACGAGTCTGACAAAGGAAGAACTCAGCGTCTTTTCATGTTTAGAGAGTTTGAAAAGACAGCAGAAAAGGAAACTCCAGGGATGTCCTTTTTCGTAAAGTTGTGTCTCTCGGGCCCGAAAAAGTATAAAATAATACCCGAAAGAACCGCCTGATCATTACGATCGAGGAGTACTTTTCATGATTAATGACTTCGACTTGAAAAAGTAAAAAAGCGGTCAAAACCACGCCGTTTCGTAACCACTAACGAGTTTGAAACGACAAAAACCCGGTAATCTTTTTATGTTTTAACGGTCGACAAAAAGAACTTAAAACGACCACCCCTTATCACCATTTAACGAGTCAAGAGGAGCGACTCGGCAATCTTTTCCTCTTTAAATGGTCAGAAAAGAGCTGAAAGCGGACCTCCATTTTTATTTTCTTTAACGAGTCAAAAAGGGAAAAATACTCGGCAATCTTTTCATATTTTACGAGTCAGAAAAGAGCGTAAAGGCGACTCGTCTTGAAGGAACGAGTGGTATAAGGGATAGTAACTGGTTTCGGTAATGGTGGAACTCACTTGAAACACGTAAAGGTTAAGAGGCTGGCTAATAAAACCACTCATCGCTGCGGTTCCTCAGGAAAGGAGAAACAACCAAGTGAAAGCATATGATCGGCCAAAAAGATGGTGGCGATGGAATGAAACAACCAAGGCTCATCTAGCAGGATTTAGCGGATAAAAGGCAATCACGGGATGTAAATGGGTTCATTTTTACACAAGCTTGAACCATGGAAAACTTTGCTTGTTAAAATTTTTGTTGCATGCCCCCAGCATGATCATACAAATCGAGGTACATGCCCCCAAGCTTCATGGAATTCACGGAGTGGATGGAATGAAGGTTTACTTGGAAAGACTCGATTTTGAAGGAGGATGCATGCCCCCCAGGCTTCAGTCACGCGCCCGGGTGAGCTGCCGTCATCAGAATGACGGGGTGGTGCTGGGGCATTTCCTGTGGAAATAAGACCATTTAGGAATGGCAGATGACTATATGTGAAGTGTGAACTGGGGAATGAAAGTTGGTCTACGACTTTGATCATTCTTCCTTCATGCGGAAAACACATCACTCTGAAGGGTGAGGACACAATAGCACGTATGCGATAAATATAGTCTCGTCCAAGGAGTAAATTGTAATCTAACGGACCTTGGACTACCATGAGACCCATTTGGATAGTCTTCCCTTCTAACGTGATAGGTACATTGGGAAGAATTCCTAAAGGCCGAGTGATTTCTCGATGGAAACCTATAAGGTTTCTCATCTCAGGCAGAAGCAGTGGGGAACCAAGTGCTTCCCAAGCTGTTGAAGAAAGGATACTCACAGGAGATCCCTCATCAATAATTGTACCTGCCATAACCAGGCGGTAGACTTGGACTATAATTCGAAATGGTATGGAGGCTGGTAACCGAGGATTAACTAGTTGATCCCAATTGAAGGAAACAACTAGGCTGCTTGGAGGTGGGACTGAATAGACAGCCGGATATGATTCTAATGGACTTTATTCCTGGTGTGAAGGAATGAGAGGGATGCTCACTTGATCATTAACGTCTATGTCAATGAATAGAATTTGGACGGTGGGTTCTTCATTCTTGGCAGTGATAACATCATCTGAGGAGGTAACTTCTGAAGGCAAAACCGGGTCACTTGTAATCCGGACCGTTTGACTGTTGTCTGGTTTGGATTCAGATGTAGGATCATCTAGGGCTGGAAATTCTGAAAGCAAAACCAGGTCACTTGTAAGCCGGACCTTTTGACTTTTGTCTGGTTTGGATTCAGGTGTAAGAGCATCTAAGGATGGAACTTCTGTAGGCAAAACCGGGTCACTTGTAAGCTGGACCTTTTGAAAGACCGAGTCACTTGTAAGCTGGAACTGTGGACTTTTGTTTGGTTTGGACTCAGGTGGTTCATCTTTGATGATCAAGTGGTGCGTAGATGATAAACATAAATCACTCGTTCCGACCAGGGACTGGTCTGGAGCAGGCGAAGCACAGGTAGGTTTAGGAAGAGAAAGCTGGACCAAAGAGGAATCATGTTTGATCACTTGGTTAGTGGAGAGATGCTTTGCAGTTGTAAAAAGACGCTGATATCCAGCGGGTAGTCGGGGTAAGGGATCCGACAGACTTGCCAAAAGACGGGAAGCTTCATCCATAAGTGGACAAAGGCGAAGGAGATGATTACCTTCACAAAGTCGACAAGGGAAACGAACCTTCCCTTTTCTGTTACCAACTAGTAAGGTATCGTCGATTTGCGACAGTAAGGGGCAAGTCGGGTCACGGGACCATATGTCTAGGATCCTGGGAATGCCAGGACAATCAGAAAGAAAATGGTCCCCTTTGCATAATCGACAAGGAGACCAAAGCTTCCGCGGAGGAGCAGAAGGTGGTTCCACTTCTGATAGCTTTGTGGTAGATACGACCTTTCCCTTAGGAGACTTCTTCTTTCTGGTCTTCTTCTTCTTCTTCTTAGCCACCTGGTTAGTGAAATCCAAGGTTTCACCAGGTGAAGTAGAAGATGAGGACGCAGCAATAGGCGAAGAAGGGAAGGGGTCCACCTTAGAATCAACATGGTGTTGTTCGGGTGGAGGAGGTGGTGGTGGGACAGGAGTCATCACACTTGAGACCACCGAGTTTGAAAACAACCATATGGGTAAACCAATGGTCAACCCAGGCAAAGACAATGTTGCGATATACTGAACACCAACATTTCCAACAGAAGGAAATGGGCGAGGGTTCCCATCAGGAGGAACACCTTAGCCGGTGGGCACCGGAAAGGCTGCCATTGAACGAGAAATAACCCTACTCAAGCTAACGCAAACAAAATCTAATTGGGTAATGTTATGGTGGCCAATAATTTTTAAGACACTGAACTTAACCTTTTCATTTTTTAAGAGTCGAGAAAAGGATAAAAGATGACTCTAGTCTCCTTCGAATATTTAATGAGCACGAAGTGACAAGACGCTCACAGGCACCTTTTCGTTTAGGGAGTTCGAAAAGGATCAAAAGTGACTGCTCTGGAATTCTAGGTAGAGGGTGTGCCAAACTTTTTGCAAAACCACAGAATACTTTTTAGGGTACGGGTGGTCGATCTTCGTGAATGCTGTGTTCACTGCATTGCGAATTGTAGGGCGGCTGACACGGCTTCCTATGGATAAAGGCTTTATTCCTATAGGGGTCTCCCAATATATACTCGACGGTACGTGGGAGCACAGTCCGTATTGGCAGCTATCGTTTCACCGTGGAGGAATCATCCAACCACTCGACGATAAACTACCAGGTTTAAAGACGCCGGAACACGTCTCTAACCTAGACCTCTAGAGTGTTTGCGTTATGTTCCAATGCGTTGTTATGTTCATTGAGTTCATTTTAAAGTTTATCTTTGATTATGTTTCAGTTTTTTGGTCCTACCGTATGTGATATCTCAAAAACTTCTTACATGCAAACTATATGCCAAAATTAAATCATTTGATTCGATGAATTCTATCTACAGGAGGGTTGAGATCTTTTTCACAAATGAAACGATCACTTCAATAAACAACAAAGATCCTAATGTAACTAATAACAAGAAACGAAATTTTGTCTTTTTCTTTTTAATAGCAACAAATAACAATAAATGCTAACTAATATGATGGAAGAGATTTTTTGTTTTTCTTTCCTTTAAGATGGCATGATGCATGTAAACAAATTCTAAGAGATACACACAATCCAAGTTCAGTCAATGAAGTAGAACCAATTCTGAAACACTAAAATGAACCATGCAAGCAAGGAAAAAACACAAAGACTAGTGAACTCCAACGAGGCTAGAAGTGAAGTATTCAGAGTATAGAAGATCAAGCTTTAACAAAGCACTGGATAGGTGTAGAACACAACCAACAAGTTGACTGGATAATCAAGAGATCGAAACTTCCCACAAAAGGCTAGACATGCAAAGTCACTAGATATCCTAGGCTGAGATGAAAATCAATAGAAATGAGCAAACAGCTGAGGGATACAGGTTAAGACCAGTCAAGCAGAGGTTCAACATAGTTCCAGAGGCTTAAAGAAATATATAAAGAGACTGAATGAGCTTTCCACCCACACACAGGAAAAATTTACAGAGCTGGAGCGACTGTCAGCCTCCAACTTGCGCTACCACAGGATTGGCGCTAGTTTCTTTTGAGCAACATGCGCCAACTGGCGCGACTGTCAGAGAAATAACCGCGCCAATTATGCTTGCCAACTAGAAAAATAAATGATACGACCTCAGGTCGGGTTGATAGTGCTCAGATGGGTCAAACAGTAAAGAATAAACTCAAAACTGACTCAGGAAGCTCATTCACTCAAGCAAGCAGAAGAAAATTAACATGCAAGACAAAAATCAAATAGTTACTCCCCAGCGGAGTCGCCAATTTGTTGGTCAGGTAAATCCCCTCTGCGGACAGAGGCGATCCCACTAGCCTATAACAGAACTAGCCACAATCAAACCACGCTGCTACGTAAGTTCCTAGTTATGCATCAAAGGTGAATCAAGAAGACTAACCTGGAGTCCAACGCTATGATTGAAGCAAAGTTGATATCCCCGCTCCCTTGCTCCAACAGATCACAAACGAACACCTGCACATGCAAAGGAAGAGACAGATACCAACATAAAAACTACCAAGGCACAACTATATTTCAGTCAGAAAGGAAATAAATCAACACATCACCATGATAGATAATGAGATTGGAACTATAATAGCAGTCGCTCATCAATTAATAAACATGAAAAGTTACAACCATTGTTCTGACGTCGACCCTTCTCCTGGCTGGGTGAATAACTATATGTGTCTTGAAATGCATCTCCTCTCCGGCAGCATAACCTCTCTAGCACTCACTAGCATTCCTCCAAGAACTCAAGAACTCAACATCTAACACTCCATGACCAATAATCATCACTACTATCACTCAATCACTAAATCACTAGCACTAGCACTGGTACTAGCACTAGCACTAGCACTAGCACTAGCTTGTCCAATGCATAGTGACAAGCTTATATAGATGAAGAAGGGAGGAGGATACGATGAACCGGGACACCTTTCGCGGATTAGCATTATCCTCAAAAGCCATAAAGATGGATAAAGCTCGACAAAAGACTGATTTTTTATCCTCAGAAAAGCTCCATGTAATGAAGGAAACAACAGTCGGACATGCGTTAAGGCAAAAAGCACGACTAAATTTGGTTGGCGCGACTGTTGCTCTAAGACAGAGCGCCAATGGTCGCGCCCTATTTTGAGGATCTCCACCATTGGCGCGGGTAGAATACTGTGGACTTGCGCCAATGGAAAAAGATCACTTTTCAGGGATAATCTGCAGAAGATGTCTTCAGGGAACATGGAGTACATACTCAGGGGAACATAATGCAAGTGTTTTTAGACTTTGTCACTTCTTATAACTCCCGGGATGGGTCCTCCAAGGTACGACAAGAGGAGTAACAGGGATGGTGACAAATTACTGTGTAACAGTATGAATGGGCCCAAATAGAGTATCCCTTTTCTGCATGTTTGTTGTCGTTCACAACTCGGTTCAGCGATGCTTTGAATTCCTCCAACGAAGTTGATTTATTCTTTTCTTTAGACGATGCTAAAGATACAGGGCTCCTAGGCTTCTCTGTTCTAATAAAATGGCCATGGAACCCAGGCTCTGTCTGCGCCGGGCTACTGCCCGTTAAATCAAATGGAAGGCCGCATGTACCATCCCATCCACCACTGAGGGTGGGTTTAAGACTCAGTAAAGTTTCCCTACTGTACTTAAGAACAGATGCATTATTTGATTCTTCCATTTGTCTATCATGAACAGAGGTTGAAGAAGCAGGAAAAGCAGCAGAGAAAGACTCATTGTCGTGAACAGAGGTTGAAGAAACAGGGGAAGGAGTAGGAAAAGCCTCTGTATCGTGATTAGAGGTTGAAGAAGCAAGGAAAGCAGTAGAGAAAGTCTATGTTATGTAAACAAAGATTGAAGCAGCAAGGAAAGCAGTAGAGAAAGTGTGATCAAATACACTATTCGCTCTAGGAGAGTGTTATTGATGATCTTCATCCTGTAATGACCCGAGAAAAGGCAACCCTTCTAGACAATTGTTGGAAGAATTTAACATACCTTTACGAATTTGGCTTACAGACGGGAAGACCACGAAAATGTTATACGATCTCTGCCAGAGCTTCTGAAAAATGTAACAGAAATCTACACTCCCAACGATGAAGATAAGATTTGCCAGTGGTGGTGTATCCATTGCCCAAAAAAGAATATCAGTGATCATCATTTTCTTCATTTCATATCTCTGGCCTGTGATTCATGTGTAGGCAGACCAAGAAAATGTTATAGGATCTCTGCCAGAGCTTCTGAAAAATGTAACAGAAATCCACACTCCCAACGATGAAGATAAGATTTGCCGGTGGTGGTGTATCGATCGCCCAAAAAAGAATATTAGCGATCATCATTTTCTCCATTTCATACCTCTAGCCTGTGATTCATGTTACACATAATTATTCCTGAGTTAAAATTTAGGAACCATTAGTCATACTTAAACCATTATTCATACTTGCAGCTAATTTACCATTATTCATAGTTCAGCTAATTTAGCAGAGTTATAATCAGTGAAGTGAAATTAAATGGTTCATAAATGTTTATGGCCATAAAAATAAGTATATGTTATTTGTAAATCCAAGACAAAAGTGGAGGTTTGCAATCCAAATAATTTGTAAAGCCACGACCAAAGTGGAGGTTTGTAATCCAGATAATTTGTAATTTGTAATCCAGAAATTTGTAATTCAGAGTATTTGTAAAGCCAAGACAAAAGTGGAGGTTTGTAATCCAGATAATTTGTAATTTGTAACCCAGATAATTTGTAAAGCCAAAAGTGGAGGTTTGTAATCCAGATAATTTGTAATTTGTAACCCAGATAATTTGTAAAGCCAGGACAAAATAGGAGGTAGGAAATTGAAAAACAGTTTGGAAACTCTTGATTTTATGGGTTGTATCATATATTCCATGAAAAATATTCACATTCTATCAATAATTTTTTATTTTTTAAATAATGGAAATTTTAAAATTTACATTTAGAAATAGACCATATCTATCCACATAATTAGTATTTCTAGAAAATTCTCCATCATCTTTATAAAGAATTTTCCAGTAGTTTTTTGATAATCAAATTCTCCATGATCTTTATAAAGAATTTTCCAGTAGTTTTTTGATAATCTTGTATTCTCGAGATATTTAATAAATTAGAATTACAGAGCCCCAACTCTATTATTTGTTACTGTGTGATGATATTGTGAGTATTTATTATGTGTTACTGTCCAGAAATATTTAACTACTGTAGAAGTTTGGTAACTTCTTCTGCCCTTCAATTCCTAACCTAAAGGCAATCTCAAGACGAATACCACTATGAAATATTTTAAGAAAAAGTTCAATGGACACCCAAAGAAATACGACGGAAGTGAGGGGAAACAGGATCTAATTCAAGCGAGACAAATGAAATTTGTTGAACAACTACTTGCAACTGAAAAGATAGGCAAAGGGGCATCTGAAGGTTCTTCTTTCCCTCAAGCATTGGATGGAATGAATTCAAAGATAGGCAAAGGGGCATCTGAAGGTTCTTTCCCTAAGCATTGGATGGACTGAATTCAATTTCTTAAGGATAACTTTCATAATTTATCTGGAGAATGGAACTATCAAGCTGATTATCTGTCCAAGAAAACTCTTCTGAAGGATGGTCACATCTTCTTTAAAGAATGAAGAGACATTCGGTTATTCAGGAGGGTATCAGTTCAGAGTCCAAGTGATCTTCACTTGGCTCACATTCTTTTTTATGTCAAGAGGTTCTTTCCTTTCTGTCTGCTTATGAACAGTCTAATTTTGTTTATAAATAGTCAATCTTTCTTGTAATATGGAGTTTAAAATGTCTCAGTCTATCTGCTATGTATCATTTTCAGCAATTTCGTTCAGTTTTTGCAAAGCTTTAAGCTATTCTTGTCATATTTGTTTTTGTCCATACCAGACAGTTTTGTGTGGGTTACAGTAACTGACTTTGAAGTGTATATGCCTTTGAAGTATTTTAGGTTATATATGTAACTGTGCTCCTCTTTCTTAATGAAAAGTAATGAAAAGGATGTCTTCTCCTCTGGAGAAAAGATACGCAACCAGGGAAACTAATAGGGGCAGGAAAGTGTTAACAGAAGATCTTATCCGAAAGATGAAAATTTCCTAAATGATTTAGGTTTCTGAAGTAAGAAAAGCTAGCACAATGAATGATTCCATGATTTAGAGTTCTGAAAATAAGCAAAGCTAGGGCAATGAATGTACTGACCTGGAGGGAGTTGGAGTAGACGGATTCCCTAAGAGTCTGGTAAAGCTCCGTCTCAGCCGGAGAGAAGAATGCATAGGCAGAGAAGTGATAGTCATTCAGGGATCTGCAGCCATTGCGCGCTCCATTAACATCGATGATGTTAAATTTGTGAAGTAAAGCAGAGGCTATGGAAGTAACGATGAAAGGATCGAAAGGAGGAGGCAGGGGACAACTCTGCATATCCCACCACAATGATGATCTTCCTGCGGCTGTTATCTCCATATTCTTCTTCCTATCAATTCCTGCCTACTGGTATTGACGATCAGAAAATGGAATGTGATAACACTTCCAAGGAGATTGATCGCACTTCAAAGTAAATGGGAGCTGAACGGTTCAGAGGGATTGATTGACGGTTCAAGTTTTTGTAATCGTCTAACATCTAATCGTATGGTGTCCAAGGATGAAAGGTAGGCAAAGAGGGGGATGGGTTTCAGAGGGAAACGCCTTACGGCATAATAATTATTAGGTGAATGGTAGAGATTTAACCTCCATGGAATATGCTAGAATAGTCATAGTAGTATTCACATATCAAGGTTTAAGATTTATCTCCAAGTTAATTATGTTCTTTTAATTAATTTATGTCAAGTTGTTTAACTAAAGAAAACATCATATCAACAAATGTCACATTGGACATGTGGTATTGATAAGCCATCGTATTGGCCCATAGTATTGCAATAAGAGATATTTAGTTCAGTTAAAAATTTCCATGGTAAAGTGGGGATGAATCTAGAATATTGTCACATATTTTTAATATATATATATATATATATATATATATATATATATATATGTATATATATATATATGTATATATGTATGTATATATATATATATATGTATATATATATATGTATATATACATATATCTATATATATATGTATATATACATGTATATATATATGTATATATACATATATACACACACACACACACACACACACACACACACACACACACACACACACACACACACACACATATATATATATAACTTGTATATTAATTCTTTTTATAATTAATAATAATAATTTAAAATAAATTTATAATTTAGTTATATTTTATGATTCTTTTTTATCTAGGCATGCAAATATATTTGTATACGTCAAGTAAATAATCTATGTTATAGTGAAAAGGAATAATATTTTAAATCTTGTAGTGTTATAGAATAAATTATAGTTGTTTGGAAAATAAAAGGATGTAAGTTTGGAGAATAGTTTCGTCTAAGGAATACATTATTTTACCTATGGATTTTCTTTCTTGTCTTCTAAGATAAACTTTTAGTTGTTCAATATTATATAAAAACTAAAAAAGCATTAAGAAGATATATCTAAAATTACAAAAAAAGAGAGCAAGGCTAAGCAAGAATAAAAAAAGAATCAAAATTATTTCTACACTTCAAACCATACAAAGTAAGATGTACATGCTATTATGGGAAGAAAACTCTATACTAAAAAAATTTAAATAAACAAATCCAACAACCGAAATAAGATAAATTGTCTCACTATCCATATGATTAACAAAAAGAGGTAAACACATGAGTCATTCACTATAAAATGTATTTTCAAATATTTAAAACCTTTACTATTAAAGTAGATTTAAAATATTTAAAATGTATTTAAATTATCAATACAAAAAATAAAAATAACACATTTTTAATATAAATTTACATATACTAACGCAATTATATAAATTAAATTGCTATTAAATGTTAATAAGCATCAATCCATAACAAACATCAAGACACTTACTTCATAATACATCTCAAGTTAAAAATTATGAAATTAACTATATTATTATAAGTTAAACATATATTCATTTAAGAAAGCATGGAAGAAGAATCTTATTCATGAATATTTATATCCAATTTATTATAGAGTCTCTTAATATACAAATAGGTTATGTTACAATACCATGGGCCAGAGCCATGGCTTCTCAATATCACATGCCGAAAAAACCATAATTCATTTCATATGAAACTTGCTCATATAGTTTTTTTAATTAATCAATTTAACTAAAATGACAAACAAAACTTAACTACTTTGCACATAAATTTCAGTCTTCGATTTGTATCTGCTACTAAAAATATTATAGAATATTTAATGGATCTTGGATCCTACCATAAATCTAATAATAATTGATAATAAAATTAAAATTTTGTAATCCCTATTTCAAAATAAATATGTTTATCGATATAATTAAGTTTGACTTGATCTTAACTTTGAGTTACCAATCACATTTGAAATGGGTGAACATATAATTTCATATAAAAAAATTGTTATTTTCAAATTAAAAAATGAATGTCAACTTAAGAGTAAATCTATTACTATTGAAACCTAAATGAAGACATGTTATATATATTGAATACATAAAGATGGAAGAAATGGATAAATGTAAGGGGCTCGCTCATGGGGGCTTTACTCAATGAACCTCTGACATAGCACATGTGTTCATGGCATACAAATCAATACCCTTAATTTGACTACATATTCGAAAATACCTCTAAAAGTTACTTTATTAACCCCATAGTAATATGAACCCAATACACCTTCCCAATTTAAAAAAATCCTACTTTTACTAGGTATTTTAGGTATCCATTTTTTCATTAACATTTTTTATACTCCTTTATATTTTTCCGTTAACTTTGAGCTCCATTTTTTATACCTACCTATATAAAAACCCTTTACCCCCTATTATATGCTCATTGTATATTATGTCATTTTTTCCTCTAATATATATCTACCAATATGAACCCATGTGGTATGGTATTGCTCCCCCAGTGAAGCCCCCATGAACAAGTTCTCTTCGCTCATTGCCTCTCTATTAACCTTGAAACATTACTTGTTGATAGCAGAAAACATGAGACCAAAAAGAGCCTACGCTAGATTACATAAAGTATCTGTTATAGAGCAAGACATGTTAAACATTCACTTCAAGCCTAAACTTCTGCGATATTCAAAATTAAAGAAAACCCAACTACTTTACACTCACGTGGATAGAAAAAGTGGATGGACAAATAATTTCTTAAAAAGCATCTCAAGATTTTTTTGTTATAGATGTAAAGGTCAAATATGTAATCCCCTCCTTTAATGGTCAATCATGATTTTTTGAGATAGATTAGGGAAGGATATGTTAGCAGGTGACAGTCAGTATATATATATATATATATATATATATATATATATATATATATATATCTTTTGTTTACATTTTATGTAGGAATTTTGTTGTATTTGTAGTGGAAGTGTTTTCTCTTGTGTATGTTTATGTCTATGTGGCCATAACTTTATGTTTGTGGTTTTTGTATTGTCCCTGTAGCTTTTGATATAGAAAACTGCATATTAATTGAATTTGAGGTTGAATTTATTTTTTGGATATGCATCAAGTGGAGCAACAAGAAGGGATATATGGATAAATGAAGGGCATTATTGTTTGATGTCATTAATTGAAGAAGTTCGATCAAATGAATGGAGGTATTTACATAAGAGAGGAAGGAACCAAAGAGACATAACTGTGATATTTGTTGAGCCATGACATGTATGTTTGTTGTATTTGTTTTATATTCATGATTTATTATTCAGTTTTGGTTCCATAGATTAGAGTGGAATTTTCATGTCCTTCCTCATCAAATCCCATGACCCACACTATCAATCTATCATTCCTACAATTGACCTTATTTTCCTCCCTTGTTTTGATGTGATTTCCCCTCAGTTGTTTTTAATTGATATAAACCCAACTAAATGTCTAAACTAAATTATTATCTATGATAGGGATGAATCCCAAATTGAAACTACATAAGCAAATCCTATCTCATGCATTCTATGTCGACATGGAGCTAAACCTATATTTATATTTCCATGATTTGATGAGTCTTCTAGAGTTTGTCTCTAAAGGTGTAAACATATACAATAGCTTCAACTTTTTTTCTATTGTGTCTCCTTCTTTAGTACTTGCTTGGCCTAATGTTTTTAGATCTTTATGTTATGTTATTGGTCCTCATCTTCTTTATCTCTTATCTACTACATCCTTAAATCCTTTTTCTCTGTTCTCAGTCATGAATCCCATTAATTCCTCTTACATTTTCATTTTTTTTAAATAGCATTGCTCTGTTCTTGGTCCCTATTCCCATTAGTTCCTTATTTATAATGTTTTTATATATTTTTCTCTCTAGTCTTGGTACCCAATTTCGTTAATCCCTTGGAAACCTTTTGCTCGGTTGGAATCCTATAGCCATATCACTCCTCCCCTTAAAGCATTATATTAATCTACAATTCAAAAGGAATCCATACACCTATGTAAAAACCAGATCACTGTAGTTACCTTCCTTTGTTAAACTTTATGTTTTTAAACCATGACTCACTATATTTATCTATTTACACATTTTTATGTGATAGACCTTCTCTATGTCCAGGATTGTCTAGTTAATCCATGATTTTACTATCTCTCATTTTCAAAACGCTCATATATACTCTCCTGCACATCCAAAACCCATTAGATAATTATAACAAGTGGAACCTTTGTATTTTCTATTTGTTCTTGATCTTGCCTCTATTTTTTATTGTTATAGCTCCAATATTGTTATCGTTATGGCTCAAATATTGAATCATTCATCTTGAATATATTTGGTTATTTTCCAAGTGTGAGCGGACATTACATGTATCATTTTCTTGAGGCCTGAAAATGCCAATATAGGTATTACCATATGATCCCAACCTTTCATCTTTATAGAGTTGATGCTTTTGGAGGATTTTAAAAAACTGTCCCCAAAAGTCACTTTTCAAGGGGGTTCCAAACCGCACCCAATAGTGGTTTTTTGGAGTGGTTTATAACCGTCCCCAAAAGGTGAATTTTTGGGGCTGTTGGAATGACCCCCAAAAGCCACTTTTGGGGGTGGTTCATATCTATTAAATGGGGTTTCAAAATATGCCCCTAATACTAACCACACCCCGCCCCGCCACACCACCCCCCCCCCCCCCCCCCCCCTCACACTTTTGGTGGTAGATCACGCCCCCCTAAAAGTATTTTTTGTAGTAGTGAAGTGATTGTATTTGTGTTTATTCTCTATTTTCCACATTTTATATATTGCATGCTAGAAAATGTAACTTAATAAATCCAGAAGTCTAGATAACCTTGATAGTAGAGATTTCATATCTTAAGTATTGATTTATCAAATGTTTTGTAATCAACTATATAGTGTAATATGCAAGTTAGTTTATTAATCATATTGTATCATAGCACGTGGCTTTGGGTATTTTGAGGGAATTTCCAAGGGATCTAGATTGATTTAAGTAGAAATTTGTAAAACCCCACCTATGGCCAACAAATGTATTAAAAACCCTCGAGATGTGTAAAATGAGAGGTTCTCAAGGTTAGAAGAACAGGTTGTAGATATCAAGTTGTTGGGTGAAACTATGTTCATTTAATTTTGTTGTAGTACTTGCCCAACTATTTAATTTATCAATCTGAGGTTTGTAGACTTACGAGGCACATGCACTATATATGCAGGACTGAACTGGAACTAATTTAATCTATATTACTGGAATCAAATTAATCTAAGAAGGCATTGAAACGTTAACTATGAAAGCAAGAAATTGCATAAAGGAAAAGCAATACAACATGTGAAGAATTGAATGACAAACAACATATGTGAGCTCACAACAATAGAACTATGTCAAATTATATTACAAGAATCACGTTAGAAATCATGAAAGCATACAAATGAAAAACTAAGAATTCAGCCCCAAGGGTTAGCTCAATCGGTCAAGTCGGGGCCTCGCCAATGGGAGGTCACAGGGTCGAAACCCGAAAGCTCTTGGGGTTAGGTCTGTGATGGCCGAGGGGTGTGACCCCCTTCGGGTGGGGTCCACCCTAGAGACTTCCGATCCTGGACGTAGCGGACCACTGACCATGGTATCCGTGAACCAGCAGTGAAAAAAAAAAAAAAAAAAAAAAAAAAAAAACTAAGAATTCATTTCCATAATTCATTATTAAAATGAAGAGAGAGCACTCTCTTATATATATGAGGAAGATAACCTTCTCATAATTACATATCCAATATTCTCTCAAGCACTCTCAACTAATTTCCCATTATTACATGATATGATCCCACAAATCTCTCAAGCATTTTTAACTACTTTCCCATTATTACAAAATATGATCCCTTTGAATCCTCCATAAATCTCTCACATATCTTGGATAAGATATGCCAACCAAATCCTCCATGATTTTCTCCTTAGGAATAGGCTTGCATAATTATCTCCTTGATATGGTGGATGAGATATTAATTCTTCACATATTTCCTACACATCACAAAACTCACATATTCTTGAGATATATATAAAAATATGTATATTTTCTAATATTTAATCATAAATTCACTTGTAATACAAAAATTAATGAAATGGAAAATAAGAAGGTGAAACCCAAATGTATTTATGAAAATGATATGATAAAAGGTTAATGGGATGATGAAATGTAAGGAATAGTGAAGAAAAAGGTGGATGAAAATATGACATTTTTGAGTCCCAACATCCTCCCCAACTGAACTTGTTGCATGTCCTCATGCAACCATGCATGGGTCTCTTTAAGAACGTTTGGCATTTTGAACTTTGGCTTTACATGATGATGTCTTTTAATAATGAATGTTTCCAGGATATGTGAAAGACATGAGTAACAATTTACATTTTCTTATGGTTGGTTCTTGTGTGACAACCATGAATACAAAGAATGTTGGTTCTTGTTTTAACAACATTCATTTCGTTTTCTGTTCTTTTTTCTTCAATAATAATGTAAACACTCACTGGAAATCATGATGTGCATAAGAAAGCCCTTTTGTAATATTAATGAAGCATGCCAATATTGCGTATGAAGCAAAGTGCAACAAAGTATCATTGGGAAATAAATGTTGGTGAATGGTAAATGAGAAAAATGGAGTGATAGTGGTGAAGAAATGGAATCATGGTAGTGAATATGTAGTGAAGATAGTTCTTCCCTCCTCAACTGAATTGGTTTCATGTCCGCATGCAACTTGACATGGCTCATGAAAGGAAATGTAGCATGGTGAGGGAATTTTCCAAAATATTCAAGTTAGCATATAAGGAATTGCATGATTAAAGATTAGAAAACAACATACCTCTACTTACCCAAGAATGATGAACTATGCAATAGGAATGTAGCTGTTGCTGCTGCTGGATCAGGAAAATGTGACTGATGTTGTGGTTACTGGATCCTGGGAAATGAAGGAATATGAACTGCTGATGCTGAATCATGGAAAAGATAAATGCTGAAAGTGGAACTGTGGTACTCTCATAGATCAGAATGCATACTGCTGTAACTGTTGAGGGAGTCGTGAAAAAGTGTATAGTCTTCACCCGCTACAAACCCGATGGTACAATTCTAAACATGTGAATGAATGTGTCGATGTCGAGCATGAATAGAAATCATTGGATTACCGGCCATTGATGTATGCCGTTAACCAATGCGAGGCAACTCACCATTGATGTCAATGAGTGCCAAGGTACCGGAGTACATCTTGCGAAGTGCAAATGGATGTGTCGAGGTCGAGCCACTTGCAAGATCTGAAGATCAAGGGACATTGATGTATTCCCATTATCGCCAGTGAGAGAACTTGCCATTAAGGCATGCAAGCCTCTAGGTACTCAAAAGGAACTCTAATCTATTTCCCAGATAAGGTGCTGATGTCGATGGGGAAAGACTTGTTGAAAGGTGGGCCTTAAGGAATCCCACATCAGTCAACGCGAGTTTGGACAAAAAGATTTGGTAGGACTATAAATGGAAAGAACTCACGGACAAGCAGTGTGGATCAGCATGGCTAGGAAATCAAGGCAATGTAATCATGGAAAGGGAATGAGTTTTATTCAGAAGGCAAACTAGAAGGCAAAAATAAACTGAAAAGGATAAAGGGATGTATGTGATTCAGAAAAATAGGCGTGCATGAAGTCGTGAAAGATAAGGAAATGGAAGATGGGCTGCAACATAAGGATGGTCTAGGCATTTGGAAGGAAAAAGGTGAATAGTCATGACGCAAAAAGATTTTTGTGTAGTGGAAAATGTCATGATATGTGCAGTGAAGAATTAGTTCCTTCAAGCGTCCAATGATGCATGTTTCATTGTGATTTCGAAAAATCACTTTTGCATTAGATTGTCTTCAACTCTTAGCACCATTCCTGCATAAAAATTGTCACCTTTGTGTGCCATCTCCATCGATCATTCCTGTATGAAGTGACTCAAAAACAAATTAGCTCATTTTCAAGAATTTATAAAATGTCCATTTTTTAATTATTTTCCGAAATAACTCTAATTGTGGATGAAAAAGGTGTCGCATCGTAATGTTGAGCTTTCTGCATAAGCTTCTCGTTGTCCTACACATAACACCAATCTCATTTCACTTGTTAGTATATGCATCCTAACTTTTGCCCACAAATTCACAAAAAAAAATCCAACATACTTTTATTTCCCCCCAACTAGAAATATTGCATGTCCCCATGCAATGTACTCATTGATTGTGCAATACTTTTTCAAAATGTTTTTATTGTTTTGCAGGAAAATTGATCGAAAACATTTGAAAAGGCTTTTGTATTTCTTAGGGAATAAGTATTATAAATGAATGAGGGCAATTTTATTTTATTT
This sequence comes from Pinus tabuliformis, assembly GCA_031772625.1. Taxonomy (NCBI): domain Eukaryota; kingdom Viridiplantae; phylum Streptophyta; class Pinopsida; order Pinales; family Pinaceae; genus Pinus; species Pinus tabuliformis. The sequence continues at coordinate 397,169,334 of CM062815.1, forward strand.
TATTTTTTATTTATTTATTTTTATTATTTTTTTCCTCAAATCCTATATATCATTTTAGAAATTGGGCTTTTTTCCTTATTATGATCAAAACAATAACACACACTCAACAGAGGCAAGAAAATAGAAGCGATAGTAAGACGATTTTGTCAACATTCCATATGTAGTCATATTAAATCAAGGCCAATATCTTTTGCATGTGTTTCTAGATTGGAGACAAACTGATGAAAACAACAGAGAAGGGCAAATTATAAAATTTCCATATTTTACATGATACAACAGATGATTATGAGTTCATGTAGGGAGTAAAGGACTTAAAAACTTGCTCATAAACTAGTCGCTTGTAATCCACAGCATTTTCAATAACTTCCTGAGGTGACATCCACCTCCACTCAGAAAACTCGGCGGCATCTGTCCCATCACCAGCTAGATTGATCTCACTCTCGTCTCCTCTAAATTTTAGGAGGAACCTGTAACTGGTAGGGGCTTGTCATAAATGATCAAGATGACCCGCATCGTGATGCCAAGCTTAGTCTTTCTACTTATTGTATATGTAATGGTCATGGGCCCTTCTTATGTTTATGTCCAGTCATGCATAAGCTTCAAAACAGTCCCATAGGTAATCTCAGCCTGTTGGCTTGCTATTGCTACAGGCGAAGCCGAATATTGATCCAATGGTAGATCCAACAGGAGAAGCAGGGCGACGATGCCCATAAAAGAAATACCTGAAAGAAGCGGGATCGATTATCAGTCACAAATATATACCGAGCTACCAGTGTTTGCTTCAACTTCGCTGGCCCGCTGTCTACAATCCGTGATTGTCACTGTTGTAACGGACACATTAATCACCATGGAGCATCCATTGATATATTCAGAGCCACTGGAACGAACTTGAGATGTGTTTGGCAGAGCTTCAATTTCGAATTAGGAAGGTGAGTCGGCGTTATCATGTGTACAACATGTGGAAAGAGAAAAAGAATACATTTTAATGGTATGAAATGTGATAAGATTTTGGAAAGAGTCATGGGAGGGAAAGCGAGATCCGATTTGGCAAGATGCGCATGATTTTTATGAGGATGCGATGGCAGTTCCGGCTCCATTGGTCTTTTACTGTGCTCATGCAAAGCCCTAAAAATAGATACTTGGACTAGGTTTGAGGGCCACCACATATAAGCAGATTCCACCAACAATTTTCGTAAAATCCCAGCCCATCCAAAGCAAAGCATCTGGGTAGATACTATCAAGGGCCAGGCTGCTAAAGGATTTATGCTTCTCATGTAGAATCCTTTTACTATTGTGACAATATTGACTGCATAGACCCCACTACTTCTAGCAGAAGCAAAAATTGTTATGAGCATATGCTCTTGCATGTTAAATGGTCCGGGATTTAATGTGAAATGCCAGTTTGTTCCCGCAGTTGCACAATAATGGAAGACCCACAGTGCGCTTAAGCCCTTTATGAGTTCGTGTAGAACAACACAAACGCGTCGACAGATCACTCGGGGGTGAGTAGATCGAACTGGAGGGTGGAAATTGGTGTGCAGATAAATAAAAGCGAGTCACCTACTGGTAGATCGAATTGCGGGGAAGGAATTGAGTGGATTTGAGTGGGTTGGGTTAAATCACCACCAGGGTTAAGTGTGTTGTCCTCTTCGGGGATGCATTACAATTTTTTTTTTTTAATGAATAACTAAAGTTTAGAAAGAAACTAAACTTTCTCTTAATGTTCTTTTTACAAATGGACATAATGATTTGCATATTGAAAGATGTTTTTGATGAAGCATATTGCAAAACATGAATTTATTTATTCTTGAAATTAGTCTAAATCATCCATACTTTCTGATCCTCGCGATCGCACTAAGCGCGGAGGAGAGCATACTTATTCTAAGTAAAAGCAAAGCTAAAAACTCAAAATGAAAGCCTACCTACTCTATCCTAATTAGAATTTACAAATTAGTTACGTGTAGCTAAACTTCCAATGAAGCCACTCACGTAGCAGTAACAACAATAGATTCAGTAGCAATTTTTTAAATGAAAAATGAAAATATTCGAGAGTGGATGAGTCTAGTTGCTGTAACTGCAAATCAACTAAAAAATAAAAAGATGAATCTAATCTAGTACTTACCTGGAACCATTGTTCGATAAAGCTTTGATAAGCACAGTTTGTCTCACTTAGATCATGTTGTAACTCCTGTTCTTCTTCTCCGATCTGCTGTTCTTCTTCCTCGATCTCCTGTTTGAATGATTGTTCGCCATCAGATACACAGGATTCTTCAGATGTTCAATCTTCATTTATTTCTTGGGGAGTAGTTGAACCTTTAATTCTTGTCAAGATCTCCTCTTCCAAGGAAGAAGAGATCTCGACTTCTGCTAGGATCTGAGTGAGTAGTTCCAAGCTGAAACTCATTGTTAAATCACGTTGAAAGAGATTCTAAAAACAAAAAAAATCAGCACACTAAAAATTGAATTAAAAACAAAAGGACCACAGAAATAATCTTGAATTCAATACTCAATTAAACCCTCTTACAAGGACTGCTCATTAATTTAGTAATTGAATTCTTCAATTACAACCATGAACCATGAATTCATAAAACACTCTTCACAGTTGCGAGAATCAAACACACTTGCATAAATGTAAACACACCCTACATGCCCTGATCCACAAGAGGTCGAGCCCATTACGGTATCTCGAATGCGATGTGTAGGCTGTTCCCCACGTCTTACTGCCTTAACACCTCGGAGTTAGGAACATGTCTAAACACACTTGCATGAAAAATCAAACTAAACTTCAATCCATCGTGCCTCCCTGGCAATAGCGCCAAAATGTTGGGTGAAACTATGTTCGTTTAATTTTGTTGTAGTACTTGCCCAACTATTTAATTTATCAATCCGAGGTTCGTAGACTTACGAGGCACATGCACTATATATGCAGGACTGAAGTGGAACTAATTTAATCTAGATTACTGGAATCAAATTAATCTAAGAAGGCATTGAAACATTAACTATGAAAGCAAGAAATTGCATAAAGGAAAAGTAATACAACATGTGAAGAATTGAATGACAAACAACATATGTGAGCTCACAACAATAAAACTATGTCAAATTATATTACAAGAATCAAGTTACAAATCATGAAAGCATAAAAATGAAAAACTAAGAATTCCTTTCCATTATTCATTATTAAAATGAAGAGAGAGCAATCTCTTATATACATGAGGAAGATAACCTTCTCATAATTACATATCCAATATTCTCTCAAGCACTCTCAACTAATTTCCCATTATTACAAGATATGATCCCACAAATCTCTCAAGCATTTTTAACTACTTTCCCATTATTACAAAATATGATCCCTTTGAATCCTCCATAAATCTCTCACATATCTTGGATAAGATATGCCAACCAAATCCTCCATGATTTTCTCCTTAGGAATTGGATAAGATATGCCAACCAAATCCTCCATGATTTTCTCCTTAGGAATAGGCTTGCATAATTATCTCCTTGATATGGTGGAGGAGATATTAATTCTTCACATATTTCCTATACATCACAAAACTCACATATTCTTGAGATATATATAAAAATATCTATATTTTCTAATATTTAATCATAAATTCACTTGTAATACAAAAATGAATAAAATGGAAAATAAGAAGGTGAAACCCAAATGTATTTATGAAAATGATATGATAAAAGGTTAATGGGATGATGAAATGTAAGGAATAGTGAAGAAAAAGGTGGATGAAAATATGACATTTTTGAGTCCCAACACAAGCATACCATGAATCTCCATATAGAATCTCTTGAGAAGAAGTTGGGAATCAATGAACATGGATGTTCCAAATTGGAGGCCATATCATAGGGGAAATTGCAGGATAGGGATGAACCAAAGAGGAAATCTAAGAAAGAACGCAAAATGGGAAAACCTAGTTCATGTGTCATGAACCATTCATAGTCCTTGTTCAATATCGAAACAAAGGTCTACATCAAACCATATAAGATGAGATTGATGCCTTGAATTTAAATCATTGATTACAATAGTTAGAGCTTTATTTTAGTGTTCCTGACATAGAGGAAGGATATAAAATGTTATTTTATCATCTAAAATTAGAGGGCCATGCACAGACTTAGTGGGAAAGCCGCACGGAAACCCTAAGACTGGAAGGAGATCCTCTAGTGATTAAGTGGGAATATTTAAAAACTATTATAAAGTCACATTTCCACCCTATCAGGTATCTAGAGGACTAGTGGATTATATGGAATTACTTCAAGAAAAGATGAGCTTGGCTGAGTGTATAGGATTATATGAAATTTAGGAAGATGAAAACAATTTTGGGTATCTCTCCAAAGAACTGATACATGCTCCTCAAGTATATGAGGGGTTTAAATAGTTGTCTACAAAAGTAAGATATGTTCTGACTCATAAAAATGATGAGGCTTTTTTACATGAAAAATACCTAGAGAACATACACCAAATGAAAGGGAGATAAAGTGGGTCAAAGTAGAAGTATCACCATTAAGATTTCTAGTTCGACAAGAAGAAGAGGAAAGGTGGGGAAGAAAAAAAGACAATATCCATAGCATATCAGTGCAAATATCCAAACAACCATTAAAGCCATTGTAACACTGAGGGTCATTTAGAGGAGAAGTGTTGGAAGTTACATCTAGAACTCAACTCAAAGAACCAAAACAATGATGCTAAGAAGAAAAATTTCATGGCCATAGATTCAAGTAATTAGGTGGAAATAAGTTCATATGTGGATGAGAAGATTGTATATGCATTAATGCAGAAGGGGATGAATCTAAGTAGTCTTCAAAAATAAGAAGAGAAGGAAATGGTCATACTCTTCCATATAAAGACACCAGTCAAGAAGAATAAAATTGATGCTCTATTCGACTCTTGATCATGTGACAATCTCATAGCAATAAATTTAGTTCTGAATTGGGACTGAAGACTCATGACCAACTTAGCTCATAACCACTAAGACACGTCAACATGGACGAAAATATAAAGGTAAAAAGGCCTACAAAAAATCAAATTTAGTATTATTACTAATTTTATTGATGAAGTAGAATTAGATGTAGTTCCACTTAATGTATGTAGAGCAATGTTTGGAAGGCTCTATATGTACATGTGGGATGTAATATTTGTGCGAAGAGCCATTTAGTACCACCTCATCAAGGATTGAAAATCCTTCACCATCGACACACATAAGGGAAACTCCAAAATTTCGTTTGTAAGTACCAACTAAGCTAAGAAACAAATCAGTTCTAGAAAGAAGTATTCTTTACTATTTTTAAGAGAAAATTAGTTTGTAGAAGAGTTAGTGAAAGGGAGGTCATCCTGGGAGGGATCTATGAAGGAACAAAAACAACAATTGGAAGAGTTGCTACATGCATACATGGGTGTTCTCTAGAAGCCTAAAGGGCTACCACCCAAGAGGGAAGTGGAGCATGAGATCCAATTGTTTCTAGACTCTTTATTACCAAATGTTGGGTTGTATAGGTAATCATTTATAAAGACAAATGATGTGAAGAAGTAGTTGTAATAGTTAGAATATGGTGTTATTCGACCAAGTACCTCACATGTGGGTATCCATTATAATTGTGCCTATGAAGGATGTGACTTGGCCGATGTGCATTAGTTACAGGGTTTTAAACTATGCTCAATAACATGTACCTCTTTCCTAGGATAGATGATCTATTGTGCAACAATATAAATAGTTCACCAAGTTAGACTTAAAATCAAGGTATCATCAGGTTTGAGTCAAATAAGAGGATACATAGAAGAAGACCACCTTCAAAACTAGACAAGGTTTGTAAGAGTGGTTAGTTGTGATATTTCGCCTATGTGATGCACCAACTACATTCATGAAGTTAATTAATGATATATTGTGCACTTCTATAACTTCATTTTTTATTGTTTATTTAGATGATTTACTAGTATATATTGCTACCTAGGAGGAGCACATCTCACATTTGATGCAGGTGCTAGAGACTTTAAAAAAACACTAATTGTTGGCACATCTCAAGAAATGTGATTTTTCACAATATCCTTTTGTGTATATGGGATATGTGATAGGTGGAGGAGAGTTGAACATAGATCCTTCCAATATGGAGGTCATCATGAAGTGGTCGGTAAGGTTTACTAAATGTTTTTGAGGATAGGAATTTTGTTGAGGCAGCATAGTACTTGAAGAAGTTCTTAGACTCATTTTTAGTAGTAGCATCGCCACTCCACACCATAATGTCAAGCGGAAAGAGTTTCCCATGGGGAAAGGGCTGGCGAAGAGCCTTTGAGGTGTTAAATAAGAAGATCAATCAAACATTGGTTCTAGCATTACCAAACTTACAGTATCACTTTGAAGTGGTGACATATGCATGTGGGCATGCTATCAGAGAAGTCTTGATGCTAATTAATTAAATTGAAAAAAATTACGAATTTCATACAAATATAAAATAAAATTAAAACAAGAACCCACCGTACTAATACTAAAAATTACTAATAGAAGAAAAAATCAATATAGATCTAGGTTAATAAAATTAAAACAAGAACCCACCATACTAATACTAAAAATCTCTAATAAAAGAATAAATCAATATAGATCTATTTTAACCTAGATCTTTTATACACTGATCAATTATGTTTTTATTTTCTTTAAATCCCTCTCTATGCTTAATAAATCTTGGACTAAAATAGATCTATGTTAATGCGTATATCAACCCCTTTAATAAAGCACTAGAACTACAGTAGGTGGTAATAAAATAGTCCTAACACTACATTATGTCCTGCCTGAAAACAAGCATTATTCAATTTGAATTTTGAATGGCCACACACTTGATAAGTGGTGGAAGTTCCATGATAATAGCCTCAAACGTAGATGAAGTGATTTTATCATCATAAGAAACAACTAGATGGTTTGTAGTCCTTAGTGAAATACATGAAAACTCAATTTTTATCACCATAAGCAACAACTAGGTGATTCAAAGTCCTTAATGAAGTTTTCCTTAGCACATGACAACTGAACTCAAATAGGAGAGCTAGAAATAATAGCAAATGCCTAACACAATGATCAAGAATGACTAGTGATTAAGTATGTTTATGGGATTCCAAAATTTGGGATGTCAACGTTCTTTCTTCTTATTATTATCACGTTTGCAAGTGATTGTGGTCATGAAAAGACAAAACAATCAAAAGTGGTTTTAAGATACAATAAAATTATTCTTGGGCTAAATTTTAACAAGGAACCATATAGAAGTGTATTTTAGCATAAACTAAACTCTTATTATTAATTTGTGTGCCTTTATATACGGTGTCTAGTGCGTAAGAATGCAATCTAAGATATTTCTATATATTTTGTAGCTAGAGATGGAAAAAAATAGAAATGAGCATTTGTTCTTGTTGTTTAAATCATGACTATAGATGACTATGGTCATATATGGCAATTATGTTTCCTTTAAAAAGCTAAATTACATTGTTTCTTATTGCATTATATGAAATGAGTTATAGATGCCATGTCAAAAGTTATAAGGGGATACCCTACTACAATTGCAATAAGTTGGGGTTGTCAATTACATTGAAAGTGTTATGGAGATTCCCTATAGATTAGAATAGTTGAAAAGTATAGTTGTTACATATTTTCCACATAGGGAGGAATAAAATGTAGAATGTGGTCATAAAGGAGAGAAGTCATGCTCTAAATGGGTGCATTTTCAATCTATTTTTTATTAAAAAGAGTTTGCTAAAATGGTAAAACAAATTATGATAGTGTACAGTAGTATTGTTGAGAGATTTCTTGTTATATGGATGTGATGTGAAATGCAACAAATCATGGATAGAGACAATGTAACCCTTGAGAGGTTTGCTTGACCATTATTGTTCTCAAAATAACAATGGATCTACTCTATAGTGGACATGGGTAGCATGCAAATATATTTGTTTGTATGTGTCAAAGGACTATAGTGGACATGGGTAGGATGCAAATATATTTGTTTGTATGTGTGGTATGAGTGAAAGGGAAAGATATAATGCTCTAGAAAAAATTATAGTTGTTTGGAAAAACAAAGATGAAAGTTTGGAAACTAGTTTCCTCTAAGGAATACATTATTTTAACTATGAATTTTCTTTCTCAACTTCTAGGATAAATTTTTTAATAAAATTTGAGTCATTAAATATTGTAGCAAAAAACCAAATAAGTTTGGACAAAATATATCTAAAATTAGAAGAAAAAAGTAAAAAAATTCTTTAAAACCACAAACTATTTTAGCAAAACAACGGTATATTAAAAATGTTAAACAAATAGATCCAACAACAAAATAAGATACATCATCTCACTCCTCATACGATTAAAGAAAGAAATTGATAATTCTCCATAAAATTTGTTTTCAAAATCTGCAAAACCCTATAATAAAAAAAATTAAAAACAAAAAGAAAATAATATAAGGTTTAAAAAAAATAACAAGGATAGAAAGAAAATTAAATATAGTAAAATGTACATATATAATAAATCTATATATGAAGTGGCTTTAGTTTCTTGTAGATGTTAAAAATGCATCAATTAGCAATACAAGAATTAAAAGGAACATATTTCCAATATAAATTTACAAATAAGTTTGATCTCATCTTGATCTTGAGTAACAGATCACATTAAATTAGTGCAAAGTTTAACTTATAGATGAAATGGAGATTCAATTCCAAACCAGATTGTAATTTTTTCTTGTTTAAAATATATTTTTGAATGCATAAAACTTTTAGAAATGTTTAAGAAATTTCTGTTAAAATTAACTAGAAACCATATCTCTTCTTGTTTAAAATATATTTTTGAATGCATAAAACTTTTAGAAATATTTAAAAAATTTCTGTTAAAATTAACTAGAAACCATATCTAAAAAAGATATTTTTATTTATTAATTAAAAAACACATAAAATTTATAAAATTTAATTCATTATAATATTGAAAATACATTTAATTTAATATAATTTAATATAATATTGAAAATAATTAAAATATAATTTCGAATCAAAAAACTTTATATTTTCAACTAAAATAAATTGAAGCGTAAACAATAATTCTTCTGCATATTGAAGCTAAATAAAGACGGTCAATTATATTGAATGAGTGAGTTAAGATAGAAATAGAGAATCAGAAATAAAGAAATATTAATTGCTGACGGCCAAAAACAGATGACCAGAAAGAGCTCTGCACGAAAAAAGTAGTACTTATTACCGAGTATCAAAGATTCCACGCCTGAAGATGAAGAGAGTGTTAAAATTAACTAGAAACAATATGTGAAAAAATATTATAGTTTATTAATTAAAAAGCACATACAATTTAATTTAATATAATACTGAAAATACATTTAATATAGTATTGAAAATAAATAAAATACATTTGATTTTCAATTAAAATAAATTAAAGCATAAAGACTAATTCTATTGATATTGAAACTCAATAAAGTCGATTATATTGAAGGAGTGAGTTAAGATAAAAATAGAAAAATATTAATGGCTGACTGCCAAAAGCAGATGACCAGAAAAAGGTCTGCACGAAGATTACAGAAAGTACTTATTGCCGAGTATCAAAGATTCCACGCCTGAACATTCCAAATTTGCACCGACGTGGATAGATAAGGGAAAGGGAATTTCTTGAAAAGCATCTCAAGCTTTTTCGTTAAGAAAACCCACCCTGTGAAAAAATTTCATGAAAAGCATGTCAAGCTTTTTGATATGAAGAAATTTCAAGAAAAGCATCTCAAGCTTTTTGGTGCGAAGGAATTTCAAGAAAAGCATCTCAAGCCTCTCTTTTGTATAGACGTTGCGGTAATAGTACGATGTACGAAAGACAGACAGGTATTTACTGTGGAGAGGAGGAAACCAGAGAGCCGTGGAGAGGAGGAACCAGAGAGCTGTAATAGTGAGAGCCGTTTTATCTTCTGTATGTCAATGTTTCTATGGCTGTGACTCTGTGTTGGTTACTCTGTTTCCGTCTATATTGTCTGTGACTCTGTGTTGGTTACTCTGTTTCCGTCTATATTGTCTTTGTCTTATGTGTCTGTACCCTGTAGCTTTTGATGGAGAAGAGCCGAGTTGTTTCATCATTTGCAATTGTAAAGAATCTCATTGTATTTGCAGTGGAAGTGCTTCCTGTTGTCCATGACTCTATGCCTGTCGAGGATGTTCGAAAGACGACGTTGTTCAATGTCATCAATGGAGGTATTTACCGTGGAGAGGAGGAACCAGGGAGCCGTAATAGTGATATTTGTTACAGGTATGTTTCTTGTATTCATTTTATTTTAAATTCATATTCATGATTAGAACTTCCAATTTTATTTTATGTTCCTTCTTCATCAAAGCCCATAACCCACCCTATCTATCAATCTGTCATTCCTCCCCTGTTTTGACGTGATTTCCTCTCACCTAAATAGACAAACTAAATCACTATATATGACAGCATCGAATACCAAATTAATGTTATACCTAGAGGAAACTAAAGAAGCAAGCCCAGCCCCCTCTCTGGCTTTCTATCTATGTCGACATTTCAGTGATTCCAGAATTCATATCTATGTGGACATTTCAGTGATTGGATGAGTCTTCCAAATTCATCTCTGGAGGTGCTTCTACTTCATTTCACTACCTACCTGGCTTAATATTTTTAAATCTTTATGCTCTGTTATTGGTCCCTCTTCTCATTAATTTCTTTTTCTACTATGTATTTTAATCTTTTTGCTCTGTTCTGGGTTCGCAATCCCGATAGTTTTTTTTTTATTTTTAATTTCCTTTCAATCTTCTTCGGTGCCTAATCACATTAATTACTTATTTATAATGTTTTGATATATCTTTTCCCTGATCTTGCTACCCAACTCAATTAATCCCCTAGAATCCTTGTAATCCTATAGCGTGTTAGCAGTCCTCCACGTGAAGCATTCTATTAATCGACAATGCAAAAGAAGTCCATGCACATAACGCCTCTCTATTTTCTCTCCTCTGTATAATAAGAAGAGCACGTTAAGTTTTCCTGATGCTCTTTTAATTATTTCTTTTAACAGAGTTTATATAATTTGAGAGTTATTAGAGAAAATCCATATCTCAAAATAACAAAGTCACATCTTCCGGAACCATCTGCCAAACCTTTAAACCATGATTCTTTATCTTTATCTATTTACACTTTTGTGGGTGATATACTTTCTCTATGCCCAAGAATGTGCAGTGAAGCGTTGTCTCTCATTTTCTAAATACTGGTAGATACTCTCTCCCGGATTCCAAACTTTGGTAAATAATTATAACAAGTGGTTCTGTATTTTGTATTTATTGTTGATCTTGCTTTCGCTTTCGCTTTCGCTTTTGCTTTTGTTATTGCTACAACTCCAATATTTATATTGTTACAGTTCTAATTTTCCAAGTGTGAGCTTACATTGCATGTATCCAATATTTTTATTGTTACAGTTCCAATTTTCCAAGTCTGAGCGTACATTGCAGGTATCTGAAGCTTGAAAATGATAATTTAGGTCTTATATTGAAAATGGTAATTTTTCATAACTCAAATGATGTCAGTCTTTCATGTTTATAGATAATTTTTTTGGTATACACTTGTTTTTCTGTAAATTTGTTTAATATCTTTAAAAGTTTAAAATAATTGAGTTAACTTCCCCTGAAAATTTGAGTGAATAGTTTTAACTCATAACCCTTTAGTTTTAAATCTCTCTCACATCATCTACTTCTTTGTTATATCCAGCAAAGTATATAATTGTAGTCATTGTTTTATGTTATTTATGTGATATCAAGTTGTAGGAAAACTACAAGCTGTATTTATCTTTTAAAAAGTGGATAAACTCAATTTCTCTTCATTGGTCTCTCCATGTATATTCAAACACCTTTATTCACAAGTGTGCTGCTTTTATTTGGTACCTTTAGAAATTATGTTTAAATTTATTTGTAAATGTAATAAGTAAGGGTATTTATTATTATTATTATTATAAATTTCGATAAATTTTAACTTATATTAGAAATTATGTTTAGATTTATTTGTAAATGTAATAAATAGACAAATTTATTATTATTATGTGAAAAGATATCTTTGTATTATTTTATTATATATAATTATTTATCTTTTGGAAATTGGATGATCAAAATATTTTATAAATGAGTAGAATTGTTTTATTTTTATAAAATATGTGAAATGGATGTGTTTGTTTATTTAAATGTGAAAAGAGGCTTAAATTTATTTATTTTTTAAATGTACCCATAAATTGTATTTTTTTCTATTATGATATATTTATTAGATGACATGACATTGTTTTTTATGTATAGACATTGTTTTTTTATGTATAAACATTGTATACGTTTATGCATGTATTTGTTTTATTGTTTCTTAGATGATATAATGATTGTGTTTCTTAAATAATATGATGATTATTGATTTCTAATTGATAAGATGTTTTTGTTTGCTACATGATGTAGATTGTATTTGTTAAATGATATGATTATGATAATGATGATTATGTTTTTATTTGTTAAATGGCACACTTTAGGTTGTTAGATGATATGATGGTGATAATGACGACGAGAGAGATAATGAGAGTATTGTAATTGTTAAATGATATGATTATGATAATGATGATTATGCTTTTGTTTGTTAAATAGTGTGCTTTAGGTTGTTAGATAATATGATGGTGATAATGAGAAAGAGAGAGATAATGAGAGTGAGGGGCGGGAGAGAGAGAGAGAGAGAGAGAGAGAGAGAGAGAGAGAGAGAGAGAGAGAGAGCGGGGGAGGTAGGGGGAGAGAGAGAGGGAGAGGGAGTGTCGGGGGGGGAGAGGGAGAGGGGGAGTGGGGGGGAGAGAGAGGAAGAGGGGAGAGGGGGGGAGAGAGAGAGAGGGAGAGGGAGTGCGGGGGGGGGGGGGAGAGGGAGAGGGAGAGTGGAGGGAGAGAGAGAGGAAGAGGGGGAGAGGGGGAGAGGGAGTGGGATGGGGAGAGAGCGAGAGAGGGGGAGCGGGAGGAGAGAGAGATGGGAGAGTGAAAGAGGGAGAGGGAGGGGGAGAGAGCGAGTGAGAGAGGGGAGAGGAAGAAGAGATAGAGGGGGAGGGTTGGGGAGAGATAGAGATGGAGAGAGAGTGGGGGAAGGGGTAGGGGGCAGAGAGAGGGAAGGAGGAGAGAGAGAGAGTGAGAGAGGGGGAGAGCGAGAGAGAGGGGGAGAGGGAGAGGGAGGGGGAGCAAGGGGGAGAGAAAGAGAGAGCGGGGTGAGGGGGAAGGGAGAGGGAGAGGGAGGGGGATCGAAGGGGGAGAGCGAGAGAGAGGGGGAGAGGGAGAGGGAGGGGGAGTGAGGGGGAGAGAGAGATAGAGCGGGGGGGAAGGGAGAATGAGAGGGAGAGGGGTAAGGAGAGAAGGGGAGAGAGAGGGAGAGGGGGAGGGATGTGGAGAGGGGGAGAGAGCAAGAGGGAGAGAGGGGAGAGAGAGGGAGAGGGGGAAGGAGAGAGGGGCAGAGAGATGGAGAGGGGGAGAGAGGGAGAGAGGGGGCAGTGAGAGGAGGAGAGAGAGATAGGGGGTGAGAGAGAGAGTCGGAAGGGGGTGGGACGACAGGGGCAGAGAGAGGGAGAGGGAGAGGGAGAGGGAGATGGGGAGAGAGAGGGGGGATAGTGGGAGAGGGGAAGAGGTTGAGGGGGATTGGGAAAGAGCGAAGGGGAGGGGAAGAGAGCGAGAGAGGGGAAGAGGAAGAGGGAGAGAGGGGGGGAGAGGGAGGAAGAATGGGAGAGGGACAAGGGGAGAGTGGGAGGGTCGAGAGTGAGAGAGGGGAAGAGGTTGAGGGGGAGTGAGAGCAGGAGCAGGAGAGAGCGAGAGAGGGGGAGGAAGAGAGGGAGAGAGAGAGAAGGGGAGGGGGAGGAGAGGGTAGAGGGAGAGGTGGAGAGGGAGAGGGAGGGGGAGCGAGGGGGACGGAGAGGGGGGGGTGGGGAAATAGAGGGAGAGGGGAGGGAGGGGGAGAGAGGGAGAGAGGGGGAGGGAGAGGGAGTGGGGGGAGGGGGAGGGGGAGGGAGGGGGAGGAGCAGAGAGAGAGAGTGGGGGGGGGGACAGAGAGGGGGAGTTATAGGGGAAGGAGAGATAGGGAGAGAGAGGGAGAGGGGGAGAGAGGGAGAGTGGGGGAGGGACAGAGAGAGGTGGCAAGGAGAGGAGGAGAGAGAGAGAGCGAGAGGGGAGTGGGGATAGAGGGGAGAGAGAGAGAGGGAGAGAGAGGGGGGGGGAGAGAGGGGGGAGAGTAGGAGAGGGGAAGAGGTTAAGGGGGACGGGAGCGAGAGAGAGCAAAGTGGAAGGGAAGAGAGTGGGAGAGGGGGACAGGGAGAGGGGGAGAGAGAGAGGGAGAGGGAGGTAGAAGGGGAGTGGGAGAGGTTGAGGGGGAGAAAGAAGCAAGAGAGAATGAGAGGGGGAGGGAGAGAGAGAGGGAGAGAGAGATAAGGGGAGGTGGAGGAGGGCGCGAAGAGAAGGAGAAGGGGAGGGAGAGAGGGACAGAGAGAGAAAGGGGAGTGGGAGGAGGGAGAGGTGGAGGAGGATGAAGAGGTGGAGAGGGAACAAGATCTAGAGGGGGGAGAGTGGGAGAGAGCATGAGATAGGGAGGGGGGAGAGTGGGAGAGAGGGGGAGAGAGGAAGAGACAGATAGGGAGAGGGAGAAAGCGAGGGAGAGAGAGGGGAGGGAAAGAGGGAGATAGAGGAAGAGGGAGAGGGAGAGAGAGAGGGAAAGAGAGGGGTATGGGGAGAGAGAGGGAGAGAGAGATGGAGAGGGAGAGGGAGAGAGCAAGGGAGAGGGAGGGATAGGGGGAGAAGGGGAAGGCAGAGAGTGGGAATGGGGAAGAGGTTGAGGGGGAGTGGGAGTGGGAGAGAATGAGAGAAAGGGGGGTAGGGAGAGAGTGGGAGAGGGGGAGAGAAAGGGAGAGGGATTGAGAGGGGGAGGGGAAGAGTGGGAGAGGGGGGAGAGAAAGGGAGAGGTATTGAGAGGGGAGAGGGGAAGAGGGAAGAGTAGGAGAGGGGAAGAGGTTAAGGGGGAGTAAGAGTAGGGGAAGGGTGAGGAGAGGGAGAGACGAAGAGAGAGAGAGAGAGAGTTGGAGAGGGGGATGGGGGGAGAGGATGACAGGGAGGGGAGAGCAGGAGAGGGAGAGGGAGAGGGGAAGAGATCATTACCAGGGAGAGGGAGAGGGAAAGAGAGAAGGAGAGGAAAGAGAGAAGGAGAGGGAGAGGGAGGGGGAGAGGGGAGGAGGGAGTGTGGGGGAGGGGAGGGAGAATTGGAAAGAGTGAGAGAGGAGGAGGGGGAAGAGGGAGAGAGGGAGAGAGAGAGAGAGAAAGAGTGGGGCGAGAGAGCAGAGAGGAGAGGGGAGAGGGGGAGAGGAAGAGAGTGGAAGAGGGGGAGGGGGAGGGGAAGAGAGTGGAGAGGGGGAGAGGGAGAGGGAGAGAGGGAGGGAGAAGGAGGGGGAGGGGGGGGGGGGAGAGGAGGAGATGGCATGAGAGGGGGAGGGGAAGAGGGAGAGAGAAGGGAGGTAGGAGAGGGAGAGAGAGAGAGAGAGAGAGAGAGAGAGATGGGGGGGGATGGGAGAGAGAGAGGAGAGGGGAGAGAGAGAGAGAGAGAGGGGGAGAGGGAGAGGAGGAGGAGAGAGAGAGAGAGAGATGGGGGGGAGGGGGAGAGAGGGAGAGAGGGAGGGAGGGGGAGGGGGAGGGAGAGAGGAGGAGGAGGAGAGAGCTAAGAGGAGGGGGAGAGGAGAGGGGGATGGGAGGGAAGGAGAGAAGAGAGCAAGAGAGGGGGGAGAGGGAGGGGGAGAGGGAGAGGGAGAGGGGGAGATAGAGGGAGAGGGAGGAAGAGGGGGGTGAGAGGAGAGGGAGAGGGGAGGGGGAGGAGAGAGGATGGAGGTAGGAGATGGAGAGAGGACGGAGGTAGGAGAGAGGGAGAGAGAGAGATGGGGGGGGGGGGTGGGAGAGAAGGAGGGAGCGAGAGGGAGGGAGGGAGAGGGAAAGTGTGAGAGGGAAAGGGGGAGAGGGAGAGGAGAGGGAGAGGGGAGGGAGAGGGAGGGATACAAGAAGGAGGTGGGAGAGGGAGAGAGAGGGGGGAGAGGGGGAGCAGGGGGGAGGGGGAGAGAGAGAGGGAGGAGAGTGAGAGAGAGAGGAGGAGGAGGAGAGAAGAGAGGGAGAGGGAGAGGGGGGAGAGGGGGGAGCGGGGGGGGGTGTTAAAATGTAACTAGGTTCGGTCTTCATAATGACATGTAATTATGATCTTTTTAAATGATGAAATAATGAGAATAAATATATGAATATATGTCAAATGTATTCTAGTCTATAGGATTGTAAAATAGCCCTCCAAAGATAACCATGGTTCCCATCTTCATGTCGGCTTCTAGAAGGAAAAACTAACACAAGTCTACCCACAAATAAAAGACACATCCCTTCATTTAATACATGTCATCTGATTTATGGGATAGTCTAGTATAAATACGTTGCTAGGATCTCCGCATTTCTATAGTTCACAAGTTCAGATTCCTCTGAGATTTTTGGACATTTTCTCTGAGATTTTCGAGTGATAGTGACAAAGGAAAGTTTGGATCTCAGGTGGCCTAATGAAGGACTACAGTTTGGATACTTCATAAGTTTGTATGTCTCTATGGAAAATTGCAAAATGAAGCTCGAATATGTCCCTCTGTGATTTCGGGTAGACAAGGATAGGGAGAAGTTTAGAGCATCCTTGAGATTCGGATAACTGTTTTGGAGAAGAAGTTTCAATACCATAAATAGAGAAACACAATTCGAAGAGGAGGCTACTGTGAGGTGTGAAGTCTAGGATCTATGTAATTCAGATCACAATGAGTGAGTGACAAGTTTGCAATATACACAGTGATGAAGTCTCACCATAGTGCCACAACCTCAGTGGAATCTCAGTAAGGGTCTTGACGCTATGTCTATGCCATGATAGAAGAAAGATCATGGTAATATGACAATGTGGAGTTCTTATAGGTCGAAATGGAAGAGGATTAAAGAAGAATGGTGACTATTAAGAGAACGTGTGTCCTAGTCTTGGAGTGGCTAATAGGTCAAGGGTATTGGTCTTGGTATTCCTCAATTGAAATCTCTATAAGAAAAAATTGTGTGGGTTTTCCTCTCAAAGAGAGAGTTTTTGGCCCTGGCTTATAGCCTACATGATGTGTCTCTTGTGTATTTATGTTCATGCATTGGTTACTGTTTGATGAAGAAGAACACTAATAATCTAACATGAAGAAGATCCTAATCTAAATAAGTAAAAATAATTCACAAGTAGTCACTAAATAAGAGAAATCACCTAATGCTAATGCCCTAGATTTCTCAACATGGTTTCAGAGCTAAGTTGTCAAAGTCAAGAAAAGGACATGCAGCTATAGAGACACTCAAGGATCAAGTTTTTAAGAAAGGAATCAAAGCAATTCGAAGGGTATCAAAGAGAAATTTCAAGATTTACATTGAAGAATTAAACCATAGATTGAAGAAGCAGTCTGTACCAGTAAGAGTGTTGGATCCTATAGTATTAAGTAAAGACCACAAAGACCCTCATCAATATGAAGAGATCTATAAAGCAAGGAATCCCAAAGGATAGAAAATAATTTCTAGGACTAAGATCACATCATCTTGGAGACCCTAGAAGAATCTATAATGTGTATTCGTTCACCACTAAGAAGTCAAAGTATCTTGAAGACAAAGAATGCTAGAAGGTGCTATCATCATCTTCAAATATATGAGGCAAGTTTCATCTCATTCAAGAAAGGTTCCTATCCTTCTCCTTAAATAATATCATCTAATGAAGCAGCGAATCATCCTCATCAAAGGAAGCAACATTCTCCATTGAAGAAAGGCCTTTTCATTTGGAAGAAGATCATCAAAGAGGAAGCACTAATGCATCTTCTTCAACCATCATCAAAGTGATCAAGATGAAGATTTCATATTCACTTGTCAAGTAACTATCTTTCATTATTTAAACAAATTTAGTAAAATGACTTCATGTTTGCAGGAAGATCTATAAGTTGGTTAGGTCATCGAAATTCCTTGCATGAAAAAGGAGGATAGACATAGTCCTCGAAGAAAGTGAATTCATTGAACACATCAATGAAGAAGGTCTCCTCTAAATTTATGGAAAGATATTCTTATGAAAGGTCCCCTCATATAGCAATATTGGAGACGTCAAAGAGATATGATAAGCTCGTAAGAATATTCTCTAAAGATGTGATAAAGAAGGTCACATGACTTATATCTAACCTACACAAAATTGAAGGTATCAAATAATGAAGGGATATCTTCATAAGATCTCAACTGTGACATATGGAATGATGATAACAAGATAATCATCATTGTTCTAAAATGCACTAACTGATGAAAAAGGTAACAAATACCCATGACGATAAGAAAGTTACCTCATTCAAAAACTTGCGTTTTCTATACAAGATAGAAGAAGACAAGTTGAGGGAAAAAGCATTGAAGGTTAAAGGACTCAAACACTTGCTGGAAGGAAAGGAAGTTTGGAAAATTCTGGTCTTTAGAAAAGAAAGAAGAGCATAGTTGAGATTCAATGTTATGACTATAAACTTTACAGGATAGATTTTCTTAAAGGGACAATAGTAGTAGGAAGAAAATAAGTCTATATCACCAAAGGAGTGGAGGAAGCCGAAGAAAGGAAGTTCAAGAAAAGAGGAAGCAAGAGATCTCGACTGAGATATTCTTCCTCACAAAAGTTCTTTTCATAGCTCTTAAACCTTATAGGATATGGCTATAAGAAATAATAACATGCATTGTGGCATCATAGAAGCATTAGAAATGAGATCTTGTGACATCACCATAGGAAACATGAAGTATGTCTGATGGTCAAAGGATATAGATCTTGATGACCTCTTTGAAAAATCAAAGAAGAAGTCATCAAGGAAAAGTCTCATCATACATCTATTTAAAAGGGAAACATCTGCTGAGTAAAGATATACGATATGGAATCCTCATTTGAGGATTCACCGATCCAGAGAGGAAGAAAGTGTTTCATAAAGATCTCTAGCTTGTGGAGTTCATGGGATGATGGTATGATGACATGAGAGATGAAGAAAATCAAGGGGTTGAAGATATTTTCAATCAAGGAAGCTGTTTAAAGAAGCCTATATGACCTAAAGATAAATAAGGTATGTATGCTTGTATTTAATACTATAAATTCATGCCGTATGGTTTCATGTAACAATGATCACTACTATTTTGAGAAGCATGATCAAAGGAAATGAATCTCCTGTTATGAAAGAATGTTGAAAAGGCATGAGTCGCACTAGATGAAATCAATGTAATATGTCCTCATATGAAGTATGAGGTGGTTGACTACAATTGAGGAACTCTGATTGGAAGCTCCTAGGAATAAAGTGTGTGAAAATATAGGAAGAGGTTGTGATAATATGCAATGAAGGTAGAAGGAATTCAACATTCAAAGTCTAAGAAGATTTGACTATAAGATCTCCTAGAAGGATTTGAAGACTTTGATAGAGGTCAAAAAAAGATAGAGACCCTTGAAACTGAATATATGTGGGAGATGTGTCAATGTTCATGCAGGATGTTGATACTTACAGGAAGATGTCATGGTGAAAGATCATCATAAAGGTAATTTTGGTTTGAAGTGTTCATTGATTATTTTTAAATTAACATTTGGTTGGGCTTATGTAAGATTGTCAAAGGGAAGATCTATGTATGACTTCCAAGCAGACCATATAGAAGGATGTAATTTTCTCTTGGAAAATATGGCAGGAAAGAAAAATAACATAAAGAAAAGCCAGATGGAAAATCCGATGATCACTTTCTAATGAGTTGAAGACATGACTGACTCATGGAAAAAAGTGATGGATGATATGTGCTCGATGTAGAAGTTCCCTAGAAATGAAGACTCCTTGATAAAGAAGAAATTCATGACATTGAAGAAAGGAGATCTTCAAGCAGCTGATTGTTTGAGGATCTCTGCATGAGGAGTTGCGATAGGTACTTGGTTAAGAGGGAGCCTTAAAAGGAAGTTTCTTACTTGGAAGAAACTTGGGAAAATTCCTAAGAAAGAATCTTAGGTACATTCCTTTGTGATAAGAATGAGTACATTCCTTTAAGGGAATAAATCCTCCTGGTTTGAAAAAGGAGATATAGACATGTCATTCTAGTCTTCACCTGGGAAGACAGAATGGAGGATTTTCATTTGGAATCTGATGCTCTTTGAGGATGAGATAAGAAATCCAATAGTATTAGTAGTCATGGAGAACCGATATTCTTTGAGGACTATGGAGTCTAAGATAAGAATAGTTCTCATGGAGCATATCCCGAGTGAACACGAGTGGGGTATGTTCCTAGAGAGACAATGATGAGCATGTCTATAAATCATTAGTCTCACCAACATTGAGCTCAATATCTTGTGGAGAGATGGAGTTGTTAGTGAAGTCCTTGCCATATAACAATGTTGGTTGATATGATTCTATACAAATGAGTTAAAAATTTGAATTCTTCTTATGAGAAATTATTCAAATTGAGAATGACCAAGTACAATTATGAATACCTCCCTAGTTAAGAGGGAGCGTTGTAAAATGTAACTAGGTTCGGTCTTCATAATGATATGTAATTATGATCTTTGTAAATGATGAAATAAAGAGAATTAAATTATTTTTGTAATGCCTTGGTTCATGGGTTTCATGTGCAAGAGTTTTTATTCTAGATGGCTCCCATTGAGAGCTTTAGGTTTTTTCAAAGAGTCAATATCATGTATGAAGATATGTCAAACGTATTCTAGTCTATAGGACTATTAGAGGACTGTAAAGTTCCCTCCAAAGACAAGCACAATTCCCCTCTTCATGTCGGCTTCTATAAGGAAAAACTAACACAAGTCGGCTCACAAATAAAATACACATCCCTTCCTTGAATGCATGTTGTCTTATTTATGGGACAGACTGCTATAAATACATGGCTAGGATCTCCACATTTCTATAGTTCACAAGCTCAGATTCCTCTAAGATTTTCAGACATTTTCTCTGAGATTTTTAGGTGACCATGACAAAGGAAAGTTCGAATCTTGGGTGGCCTAATGAAGGGCTACAGTTTGGATACTTCAGAAGTTTATATGTCTCTATGAACTGTTGTAAAATGAAGCTCAAATATGTCCCTTTGTGATTTCGAGTAGACAAGGAAAGTGAGAAGTTAGGATCATCCTTGAGATTTGTATTGGAGAAGAAGTTTCAGTACCCTAAATAGAGAAACATAGTTCGGAGAGGAGGCGACAATGAGGTGTGAATTCTAGGAGCTATGTAATTTGGATCATAGTGAATGAGTGACAAGTTTGCAGTATACAGAGTGATGAAGTCTCACCATAGTGTCACAATCTTGTTGGAATCTTAGTAAGGGTCTTGATGCTATGTTTGTGACATCATAGAAGAAAGATCTTGGCAATATGACAGTGTGGAGGTCTTACAGGTCGAAGTGGAAGAGGAGTCACGTAGAAAGGTGAATGTTAAGAGCACATGTATCTTGGTCTTGGTGTGGGTAATAGGTCAAGGGTCTTGGTCTTTTTATTCGTCAATTAGAATCTCTATTAGAAGAATTTGTGTAGGTTTTTCACTCAAAGAGAGAGGTTTTGGCTCTGGCTTATATCCTACATGATGTGTCTCTTGTATATTTATGTTCACACATTGGTTATTGTTTGATGTAGAATAACACTAATAATATAACATGAATAAGATCATAATCTAATAAGTAAAAATCATTCAGAAGCAGTCACTAAAAGAAGGGAAATCACCTAATGATAATGCCCTAGATTTCTCAACAAGGGGGAGGGAGAGAGAGAGGGGGGGAGGGGGAGGGAGAGAGAGAGGGGGGGAGGGGGAGGGAGAGAAATAAAGAGAGATCAAGAGAGAGAGAGAGTGGGGGGAGAGAGGGGGAGTGGCAGTGGGAGGGGGAGAGATTGAAAGAGGGAGAGAGAGAAGGGGCGGGGGAAGGGAAGGGGAAGAGAGTGAGACAGGGAGAGCGGGTGGGGAAGGGGAGTGGGAAGAGAGTGGGAGAGGTGGAGGTGGAGACAGGGAGAGAGATGGAGGGGAAGGGATAGGGGGAGTGAGAGGAGGAGAGGGTGGGAGAGGGGGAGGGGGAGAGGGAGGGAGAGAGAGAGGGAGAGAGGAGGGAGAGGCAGGAAGAAGCGGAGAGAGAGAGAGAGAGAGAGAGAGAGAGAGAGAGAGAGAGAGGTGGGGAGAGGGGGAGAGGGAGGGAGGGAGTGGGAGAGAGAGGGGGGTAGGGGAGAGAGAGAGAGATAGGGGTATGGGGAGGGGGAAGGGTAGAGAGAGAGAGAGAGAGAAGGGGGGGGGATGGAGAAAGAAAGAGAGAGAGAGAGAGGGAGGTGAAGAGAGAGAGAGAGAGAGGGATGGGGGAGGAGACAGAGAGAGAGAGAGATAGAGAAGGGGGTGGAGACAGAGAGAGAGGGGGGGGGGGAGAGGGAGGGAGGGAGAGGGAGAAAGAAGAGTGGGTGAGGGAGAGGGAGGAGAGAGAGAGGGAGGGAGTGGGAGGGAAGGAGAGGGAGAGAGAGAGAGAGTGGTAGTGAGGGGGAGATATACATACATACATATATATATATATATAATATATATATATATATATATATATATATATATATATACATACATACATACATACATACATACATATCTATATCTATATCTATATATATATATATATATATATGTAGATAACGAGAGTGAGAAAGATAATGATAGTGAGGAAAAGAGAGAGAGAGAGAGAGAGAGAGAGAGAGAGAGAGAGAGAGGGGTAGGGAGAGGGGGAGGGGGAGAGGGTAGGAGAGGGGGAGGATGTAACATCCATGGTAATAATACCATGTAATAAAATTTAAAAACAATAAGCTCAGTTGATGGGACACTTATTCTAAGCCGAATGTTGTGCAAGGCATCCTAGGGGGGTGTTTGTTTGGTGTTTATGGCTAAGGAAATTGGAAAAGGCAATGTATAAGGCTTTGGAAAGGAAAAATGGAATTTTTGGCACATTTATTTATGAAAATAATGGAAATTAGGAGTAAAGGGAGGTGAAAGGCCACAGGTTTCATGTGAGGAGGAAGATAAAGGAAAATAATGGAAAATGAATAAAATAGAGGCCTCATTCATAAAAAGGATTTTTAGGATCAGTTGGTAAGATTTTGTCAGTTGAGTTTTGGAGCTCTCTCTCTCTCTCATACTCTTGGACACATAGGGTTTCTTGGAGAAATTTTGTATTGGGAGTAAGAAAGGAAAAGAAGGAAAGAGGAACCAAAGATCAAGCAGGGAAAGGTAGGGTAAAGCAGCGACAACACGGTTCATTGCAGGTATCAACTTGCATGTGTATTTTCCTTACTAGATTTGGCATGCATGGTATTTCATGTGATTTTTTTATATCATGGAATGGGTTTTTCTAGGTGTAACAATGTTTTCAGCCTAGCCTTGCCATTTCTAGATAGTCATCGTGTGATGGGGTTCTCATGTTTTGGTTGAGTTGGATTTTTGGATGCATTTGAATTTGTGTGGGGTGGATCTATCACACATTGGTTATTGTTTGATGTAGAATAACACTAATAATATAACATGAATAAGATCATAATCTAATAAGTAAAAATCATTCAGAAGCAGTCACTAAAAGAAGGGAAATCACGTAATGCTAATGCCCTAGATTTCTCAACAAGGGGGAGGGAGAGAGAGAGGGGGGGGAGGGGGAGGGAGAGAAATAAAGAGAGATCAAGAGAGAGAGAGGGGGGGAGGGGGAGGGAGAGAAATAAAGAGAGATCAAGAGAGAGAGAGAGTGGGGGGAGAGAGGGGGAGTGGCAGTGGGAGGGGGAGAGATTGAAAGAGGGAGAGAGAGAAGGGGTGGGGGAAGGGAAGGGGAAGAGAGTGAGACAGGGAGAGCGGGTGGGGAAGGGGAGTGGGAAGAGAGTGGGAGAGGTGGAGGTGGAGACAGGGAGAGAGATGGAGGGGAAGGGATAGGGGGAGTGAGAGGAGGAGAGGGTGGGAGAGGGGGAGGGGGAGAGGAGAGGGTGGGAGAGGGAGAGAGGAGGGAGAGGCAGGAAGAAGCGGAGAGAGAGAGAGAGAGAGAGAGAGAGAGAGGTGGGGAGAGGGGGAGAGGGAGGGAGGGAGTGGGAGAGAGAGGGGGGTAGGGGAGAGAGAGAGAGAGATAGGGGTATGGGGAGGGAGAAGGGTAGAGAGAGAGAGAGAGAGAAGGGGGGGGGGGGATGGAGAAAGAAAGAGAGAGAGAGGGAGGTGAAGAGAGAGAGAGAGAGGGATGGGGGAGGAGACAGAGAGAGAGAGAGATAGAGAAGGGGGTGGAGACAGAGAGAGGGGGGGGGGGGGAGGGAGGGAGGGAGAGGGAGAAAGAAGAGTGGGTGAGGGAGAGGGGGAGAGAGAGGGAGGGAGTGGGAGGGAAGGAGAGGGAGAGAGAGAGAGAGTGGTCGTGAGGGGGAGATATACATACATACATACAGATATATATATATATATATATATATATATATATATGTAGATAACGAGAGTGAGAAAGATAATGATAGTGAGGAAAATAGAGAGAGAGAGAGAGAGAGAGAGAGAGAGAGAGAGAGAGAGAGAGAGGGGTAGGGAGAGGGGGAGGGGGAGAGGGTAGGAGAGGGGGAGGATGTAACATCCATGGTAATAATACCATGTAATAAAATTTAAAAACAATAAGCTCAGTTGATGGGACACTTATTCTAAGCCGAATGTTGTGCAAGGCATCCTAGGGGGGTGTTTGTTTGGTGTTTATGGCTAAGGAAATTGGAAAAGGCAATGTATAAGGCTTTGGAAAGGAAAAATGGAATTTTTGGCACATTTATTTATGAAAATAATGGAAATTAGGAGTAAAGGGAGGTGAAAGGCCACAGGTTTCATGTGAGGAGGAAGATAAAGGAAAATAATGGAAAATGAATAAAATAGAGGCCTCATTCATAAAAAGGATTTTTAGGATCAGTTGGTAAGCTTTTGTCAGTTGAGTTTTGGAGCTCTCTCTCTCTCTCATACTCTTGGACACATAGGGTTTCTTGGAGAAATTTTGTATTGGGAGTAAGAAAGGAAAAGAAGGAAAGAGGAACCAAAGATCAAGTAGGGAAAGGTAGGGTAAAGCAGCGACAACAGGGTTCATTGCAGGTATCAACTTGCATGTGTATTTTCCTTACTAGATTTGGCATGCATGGCATTTCATGTGATTTTTTTATATCATGGAATGGGTTTTTCTAGGTGTAACAATGTTTTCAGCCTAGCCTTGCCATTTCTAGATAGTCATCGTGTGATGGGGTTCTCATGTTTTGGTTGAGTTGGATTTTTGGATGCATTTGAATTTGTGTGGGGTGGATCTCTCACACATTGGTTATTGTTTGATGTAGAATAACACTAATAATATAACATGAATAAGATCATAATCTAATAAGTAAAAATCATTCAGAAGCAGTCACTAAAAGAAGGGAAATCACCTAATGCTAATGCCCTAGATTTCTCAACAAGGGGGAGGGAGAGAGAGAGGGGGGGAGGGGGAGGGAGAGAAATAAAGAGAGATCAAGAGAGAGAGGGGGGGGGAGGGGGAGGGAGAGAAATAAAGAGAGATCAAGAGAGAGAGAGAGTGGGGGGAGAGAGGGGGAGTGGTAGTGGGAGGGGGAGATATTGAAAGAGGGAGAGAGAGAAGGGGTGGGGGAAGGGAAGGGGAAGAGAGTGAGAAAGGGAGAGCGGGTGGGGAAGGGGAGTGGGAAGAGAGTGGGAGAGGTGGAGGTGGAGACAGGGGAGAGAGATGGAGGGGAAGGGATAGGGGGAGTGAGAGGAGGAGAGGGTGGGAGAGGGGGAGGGGGAGAGGGAGGGAGAGAGAGGGAGAGAGGAGGGAGAGGCAGGAAGAAGCGAGAGAGAGAGAGAGAGAGGTGGGGAGAGGGGGAGAGGGAGGGAGGGAGTGGGAGAGAGAGGGGGGTAGGGGAGAGAGAGAGAGAGATAGGGGTATGGGGAGGGGGAAGGGTAGAGGAGAGAGAGAGAGAGAAGGGGGGGGGATGGAGAAAGAAAGAGAGAGAGAGAGAGAGGGAGGTGAAGAGAGAGAGAGAGAGGGATGGGGGAGGAGACAGAGAGAGAGAGAGATAGAGAGAAGGGGGTGGAGACAGAGAGAGAGGGGGGGGGGAGAGGGGGGGGGGGGGAGGGAGGGAGGGAGGGAGAGGGAGAAAGAAAGAGTGGGTGAGGGAGACGGGGAGAGAGAGGGAGGGAGTGGGAGGGAAGGAGAGGGAGAGAGAGAGAGAGTGGTAGTGAGGGGGAGATATACATACATACATACATATATATATACATACATACATACATACATACATACATACATACATACATACATACATACATACATACATATATATATATATATATATATATATATATATATATATATATATATATATATATGTAGATAACGAGAGTGAGAAAGATAATGATAGTGAGGAAAATAGAGAGAGAGAGAGAGAGAGAGAGAGAGAAAGAGATATAGGGAGAGGGGTAGGGAGAGGGGGAGGGGGGAGAGGGTAGGAGAGGGGGAGGATGTAACATCCATGGTAATAATACCATGTAATAAAATTTAAAAACAATAAGCTCAGTTGATGGGACACTTATTCTAAGCCGAATGTTGTGCAAGGCATCCTAGGGGGGTGTTTGTTTGGTGTTTATGGCTAAGGAAATTGGAAAAGGCAATGTATAAGGCTTTGGAAAGGAAAAAAATGGAATTTTTGGCACATTTATTTATGAAAATAATGGAAATTAGGAGTAAAGGGAGGTGAAAGGCCACAGGTTTCATGTGAGGAGGAAGATAAAGGAAAATAATGGAAAATGAATAAAATAGAGGCCTCATTCATAAAAAGGATTTTTAGGATCAGTTGGTAAGCTTTTGTCAGTTGAGTTTTGGAGCTCTCTCTCTCTCTCATACTCTTGGACACATAGGGTTTCTTGGAGAAATTTTGTATTGGGAGTAAGAAAGGAAAAGAAGGAAAGAGGAACCAAAGATCAAGTAGGGAAAGGTAGGGTAAAGCAGCGACAACAGGGTTCATTGCAGGTATCAACTTGCATGTGTATTTTCCTTACTAGATTTGGCATGCATGGCATTTCATGTGATTTTTTTATATCATGGAATGGGTTTTTCTAGGTGTAACAATGTTTTCAGCCTAGCCTTGCCATTTCTAGATAGTCATCGTGTGATGGGGTTCTCATGTTTTGGTTGAGTTGGATTTTTGGATGCATTTGAATTTGTGTGGGGTGGATCTCTCACACATTGGTTATTGTTTGATGTAGAATAACACTAATAATATAACATGAATAAGATCATAATCTAATAAGTAAAAATCATTCAGAAGCAGTCACTAAAAGAAGGGAAATCACCTAATGCTAATGCCCTAGATTTCTCAACAAGGGGGAGGGAGAGAGAGAGGGGGGGAGGGGGAGGGAGAGAAATAAAGAGAGATCAAGAGAGAGAGGGGGGGGGGAGGGGGAGGGAGAGAAATAAAGAGAGATCAAGAGAGAGAGAGAGAGGGGGGGAGAGAGGGGGAGTGGTAGTGGGAGGGGGAGATATTGAAAGAGGGAGAGAGAGAAGGGGTGGGGGAAGGGAAGGGGAAGAGAGTGAGAAAGGGAGAGCGGGTGGGGAAGGGGAGTGGGAAGAGAGTGGGAGAGGTGGAGGTGGAGACAGGGAGAGAGATGGAGGGGAAGGGATAGGGGGAGTGAGAGGAGGAGAGGGTGGGAGAGGGGGAGGGGGAGAGGGAGGGAGAGAGAGGGAGAGAGGAGGGAGAGGCAGGAAGAAGCGGAGAGAGAGAGAGAGAGGTGTGGGAGAGGGGGAGAGGGAGGGAGGGGGAGTGGGAGAGAGAGGGGGGTAGGGGAGAGAGAGAGAGAGATAGGGGTATGGGGAGGGGGAAGGGTAGAGAGAGAGAGAGAGAGAAGGGGGGGGGATGGAGAAAGAAAGAGAGAGAGAGAGAGAGGGAGGTGAAGAGAGAGAGAGAGAGGGATGGGGGAGGAGACAGAGAGAGAGAGAGATAGAGAGAAGGGGGTGGAGACAGAGAGAGAGGGGGGGGGGGAGAGGGGGGGGGGGGAGAGGGAGGGAGGGAGAGGGAGAAAGAAGAGTGGGTGAGGGAGACGGGGAGAGAGAGGGAGGGAGTGGGAGGGAAGGAGAGGGAGAGAGAGAGAGAGTGGTAGTGAGGGGGAGATATACATACATACATACATATATATATACATACATACATACATACATACATACATACATACATACATATATATATATATATATATATATATGTAGATAACGAGAGTGAGAAAGATAATGATAGTGAGGAAAATAGAGAGAGAGAGAGAGAGAGAGAGAGAGAAAGAGATATAGGGAGAGGGGTAGGGAGAGGGGGAGGGGGAGAGGGTAGGAGAGGGGGAGGATGTAACATCCATGGTAATAATACCATGTAATAAATTTAAAAACAATAAGCTCAGTTGATGGGACACTTATTCTAAGCCGAATGTTGTGCAAGGCATCCTAGGGGGGTGTTTGTTTGGTTGTTTATGGCTAAGGAAATTGGAAAAGGCAATGTATAAGGCTTTGGAAAGGAAAAATGGAATTTTTGGCACATTTATTTATGAAAATAATGGAAATTAGGAGTAAAGGGAGGTGAAAGGCCACAGGTTTCATGTGAGGAGGAAAATAAAGGAAAATAATGGAAAATGAATAAAATAGAGGCCTCATTCATAAAAAGGATTTTTAGGATCAGTTGGTAAGCTTTTGTCAGTTGAGTTTTGGAGCTCTCTCTCTCTCTCATACTCTTGGACACGTAGGGTTTCTTGGAGAAATTTTGTATTGGGAGTAAGAAAGGAAAAGAAGGAAAGAGGAACCAAAGATCAAGCAGGGAAAGGCAGGGTAAAGCAGCGACAACAGGGTTCATTGCAGGTATCAACTTGCATGTGTATTTTCCTTACTAGATTTGGCATGCATGGCATTTCATGTGATTTTTTTATATCATGGAATGGGTTTTTCTAGGTGTAACAGTGTTTTCAGCCTAGCCTTGCCATTTCTAGATAGTCATCGTGTGATGGGGTTCTCATGTTTTGGTTGAGTTGGATTTTTGGATGCATTTGAATTTGTGTGGGGTGGATCTCTCACACATTGGTTATTGTTTGATGTAGAATAACACTAATAATATAACATGAATAAGATCATAATCTAATAAGTAAAAATCATTCAGAAGCAGTCACTAAAAGAAGGGAAATCACGTAATGCTAATGCCTAGATTTCTCAACAAGGGGGAGGGAGAGAGAGAGGGGGGGGGGGGGGGGAGGGAGAGAAATAAAGAGAGATCAAGAGAGAGAGGGGTGGGGGAGGGGGAGGGAGAGAAATAAAGAGAGATCAAGAGAGAGAGAGAGTGGGGGGAGAGAGGGGGAGTGGCAGTGGGAGGGGGAGAGATTGAAAGAGGGAGAGAGAGAAGGGGTGGGGGAAGGGAAGGGGAAGAGAGTGAGACAAGGAGAGCGGGTGGGGATGGGGAGTGGGAAGAGAGTGGGAGAGGTGGAGGTGGAGACAGGGAGAGAGATGGAGGGGAAGGGATAGGGGGAGTGAGAGGAGGAGAGGGTGGGAGAGGGGGAGGGGGAGAGGGAGGGAGAGAGAGGGAGAGAGGAGGGAGAGGCAGGAAGAAGCGGAGAGAGAGAGAGAGAGAGAGAGAGAGAGAGAGATAGAGGTGGGGAGAGGGGGAGAGGGAGGGAGGGAGTGGGAGAGAGAGGGGGGTAGGGGAGAGAGAGATAGAGATAGGGGGGTATGGGGAGGGGGAAGGGTAGAGAGAGAGAGAGAGAGAGAGAGAGAGAGAGAAGGGGGGGGGATGGAGAAAGAAAGAGAGAGAGAGAGAGGGAGGTGAAGAGAGAGAGAGAGAGGGATGGGGGAGGAGACAGAGAGAGAGAGAGATAGAGAAGGGGGTGGAGACAGAGAGAGAGGGGGGGGGGAGAGGGAGGAAGGGAGAGGGAGAAAGAAGAGTGGGTGAGGGAGAGAGGGAGAGAGAGGGAGGGAGTGGGAGGGAAGGAGAGGGAGAGAAGGAGAGAGTGGGAGGGAGTGGGAGGGAAGGAGAGGGATAGAGAGAGAGAGTTGTAGTGAGGGGGAGATATACATACATACATACAGATATATATATATACAGATATATATATATATATATATATATATATCTACAGATATATATATATGTACATATATATATATATATATATATATATATATATATATATATATATATATAACGAGAGTGAGAAAGATAATGATAGTGAGGAAAATAGAGAGAGAGAGAGAGAGAGAGAGAGAGAGAGAGAGAGAGAGAGAGGGAGAGGGAGAGGGGTAGGGAGAGGGGAGGGGGAGAGGGTAGGAGAGGGGGAGGATGTAACATCCATGGTAATAATACCATGTAATAAAATTTAAAAACAATAAGCTCAGTTGATGGGACACTTATTCTAAGCCGAATGTTGTGCAAGGCATCCTAGGGGGTTGTTTGTTTGGTGTTTATGGCTAAGGAAATTGGAAAAGGCAATGTATAAGGCTTTGGAAAGGAAAAAATGGAATTTTTGGCACATTTATTTATGAAAATAATGGAAATTAGGAGTAAAGGGAGGTGAAAGGCCACAGGTTTCATGTGAGGAGGAAGATAAAGGAAAATAATGGAAAA
Source organism: Pinus tabuliformis (assembly GCA_031772625.1). Taxonomy (NCBI): domain Eukaryota; kingdom Viridiplantae; phylum Streptophyta; class Pinopsida; order Pinales; family Pinaceae; genus Pinus; species Pinus tabuliformis. The sequence goes on from CM062815.1 coordinate 397,200,023, forward strand.
TGAATAAAATAGAGGCCTCATTCATAAAAAGGATTTTTAGGATCAGTTGGTAAGCTTTTGTCAGTTGAGTTTTGGAGCTCTCTCTCTCTCTCATACTCTTGGACACATAGGGTTTCTTGGAGAAATTTTGTATTGGGAGTAAGAAAGGAAAAGAAGGAAAGAGGAACCAAAGATCAAGCAGGGAAAGGTAGGGTAAAGCAGCGACAACAGGGTTCATTGCAGGTATCAACTTGCATGTGTATTTTCCTTACTAGTTTTGGCTTGCATGGCATTTCATGTGATTTTTTTATATCATGGAATGGGTTTTTCTAGGTGTAACAGTGTTTTCAGCCTAGCGTTGCCATTTCTAGATAGTCATCATGTGATGGGGTTCTCATGTTTTGGTTGAGTTGGATTTTTGGATGCATTTGAATTTGTGTGGGGTGGATCTCTCAATTATAGATCATATGGCCTAGTAATCCAGAGTTTGGGATATGCGATAAAGAATGGAGAGCGGGTCCTATTTTAGGGCCTAGTGATCTAGGTTCTGATTCTGGTAAATCCTAAGAGACTAGGAGAGAGGAAAATTCCTCACAGTGTAGGTGGAGAAATCTGGTGGCATCCATGCTTGTTTGGCCTAGTGATCGGGTGGAGATCACGGTAAAGACTCTTATAATGTGTTCATTGTGTTGGCCTAGTGATCCAGGATGGATTATAGTAAATCATGGTATCTATTGATGAGGGTGAGGTGGTTTAGCCTCAGTATTCCTTGGTTGGTTCTTTTGGTTTGAGTCCCACATTCATGCTTGGAATATGGCACGAGGGCAAATGGATGAAGAGATATTTTGCTCAACCATTCTATGGTCGAGTGGAACATGGTAGTCCCATCTGTAGTTGTTTTATTGCATTCATTAATGATAAATTCATTTCCTTGATTTCTATGTGCAAATGAATTAATGTATATGTGGATTTTGATGGCTGATATGTTTATGGTAATTATGTTCCTATTTTTTTGGTTATATGTATTTTTATGACAACAACTATGTATGGCTCTCAACATGTTTTTACTTTGAAATGAATGGATAGTGTATCTATGGCCTAATAGATGATAATGCAGTAAATGACATGAGGGAACAATGGTCCATAGTGATTCTTAGATAAGTATGAGATCCCTACACTTAATTTTGTTGTTTACACCTGTAGTTTAAATTTTGATGATATGTTTGACGAAATTCCTGGCATGGCATGTAGGGGTCTGATAGAAGTATTGTTTGACTTATTACTTTTGCATCATTGTTTCCCTGTATTTTTACTAATTTCAAGCTATCACTCCATTATGGGCAGTGGTTTAGGCTCTGGGCTTGAAAAAGTGGCTTAAATCCTAGGTTCGTTGGCACAGAACTGGCAATTTTGGTATCTAGTCATTGGCAGGCGATCTTGTGAGAGCGACTTTGTGTTTTTGGTCACTCCCTTGCCCATAACATGAGAGAGACTATGGAAAAAGAGATCTAGAACAACATTGGGACCCTGGGATAGGTTGTCTGAGTGGTTCACATGTCTCCTGAGTATTCTAAAGTTGATGTTTCATGATTGTGTGTGATGTTTCTATTGATTCCACTTCCTTAGTGTCACACGGAATCAGTCAAGGGTGCAGACACAGCTGACCTTCCTAGAAGTCTAAGACATTCTAATGACAAACAAAACAAACTGGAGCTATCCTTCTCTAAACATACATTATGATATGAGAAATCAAGTGTTTCGTTCTTACCTCTGTCCAAACGCTGTTGTAGAAGTCCAAGCTTTGTTGATCCGGATGAGCTCCTCCCGTTCTCCAAAACCTGCAATCACCAACAGTCAAACAATTAAATAGCACCTGATTATAACATAAAACAAAGCATATTCAACATATAGACCAAGGAGTACATGAAATAACCCATTAACAACAAGCTATTGAGAAGAATGGACCAATTTGCATTAAAGGTAATCAAAAGGAACCATTACAACCTGAGCCTTGGTGTTGTGCAAGCTCCTTCCAGGGTCCACAAGAGTCTTCCTCTACTTTGACAAAGCTCACCCACTTCCAAATAGAACAAGTAAAGATGACAATCTCTCCTCACAAGCTTCTAAATGGGAGTCCTAATTCCTGCAGCATTTACCCTTAGAAATCTATAGCTTTCAACCTCTCCTCCCTCTGGCTCAATGTCTTTATTTATAGTGCTGTAAAGAGGTTATTCAGGTCCACCATCAATGGGATAATCCCCCTCTTTGGGTGGGATAGCTCCCTTATTGATGGGATAAGTTCCCCCTTAATAGAGATACATGAACCAACTGGAGGCGCATCCATTTCATCAAACCGACCTCTAGAAGGTTCTAGAAGTAACCACAAGTAACTTTTTTAAGATGAAACTCGCGCATTTTGCCTTTTACAGAAGGACGCACCTGTCCCTTAACATACAGAGTGTCCATGGACGCAGCTTTTGTGAACATGGTGAGCGTCCCCGCAGGTAAGGCCAGAGAGAACCTGCGACCCCAGAGATAAACATATTTTTTACAAGACTTTCTCTCTTCTTTGAGTTTGAGATGGATAGCAGAGGCATAAGACTTGCCTAAGAGGGTAGCATGACTGTTGATTTGAGCCATACTAACTGTAAGTAGTCATGGTGACATTTTTTAGTGTAACAGATTGCCCCCTAAAGTGCGAAGCCTGGAATAGATTAGGGTTTTGTAATTCTAGGAAGGGTGAAGCGCTTTATCATTTCAAGGATTGTCTTGTGGATGACCTGGTTGGAACCTACAATTTTCAACACAAAATACATGTATAAGATTATATCATCACTGAGGTAGGCATTCCCATACTCAGATTCAAAACTTTAACTAATGGACTAACTATTCTGATACAGGAATGATCTTGCAGTACATCATTTTTTATAGACTCTCGTAGACGCAGTATGGACGCAGCCATCTGTTTATGATTAGTCTACATAGATAATGAATACAAAACTCCTCGCAGCCTGGATGGTAAAAACTAGATCCAGGGTCTTCACTTCTACTTCCCGAATTGGTACGATTCTAGCCATGTGATTAAAATGATTTGATGTCGAACATGTTAGAAACCACTTGATTACCAGCCGATGATGTAAACTGTTAACAAGCGTGAGAGAGACCACCAGTAATGTCAATGGTTCTCAAAGTACCAAGCACAACCCGTGAAATGTGAATAGATGTTTTGATGTCGAACACTTCACGGAATCCTTTGATCGAAAGTCAATGATGTAAACTGACGTCAAAGGTGAGAAACCTGCCATTAATGCATGCAGACTTCAAGGTACTGTCGATTCCTAAGTCATCTTTCTAGATAATGTGTCAATGTCGATAGAAAGCGACCCGTTGCAGGCAAGCCTGCAACACGAAATCATTGTTCAAGTTGAAGAAATGTTGCTGTAAGGACTGACTCAGGGATGGTCAAATGGATGACAAGTATTTTGCAGATGAAAGTTTTGTTTGCAGACCTCTTGAACACATAACGACACGACAGATGGTTTGGTGCTAAATAACTCAAAGTTAATCCCGGAACCCGGTTGAAGACTTTCAAAAGTGGTTTGATCAACTGTGAGGTAAAGGATTTCCCAACCCAGGTGAATGAAAAGTGTCGTGTCCAAGAGTGGTAATAAAGTTTCTTCTGAGACAAAAGGTAACAAATAGGCTCATTCTTCTCTCTTTTCCCCCACCATTTCTGGCAAGTACCTCTTTATTTTTAACAAGCTTGAGGAGGATAACATATGCTTGATTATAAGCTCATCCTTCGGATGAGTCCAACCTAGTTTTGATTCGAACCCTAGGAAGGAGTGGTTCGTTCCTGTTTGTAATTGAACAGGTCCTTTACTGTGAAATGTTTAACGAGCCCAGTATAGGAGAAACTCGGCGTTTTTCAATTTTAGAGAGTCTGAAAAACTTAAGAAGACTCCAAGTTGAACTTTTTCGTAGATTTGTGTCCCTCAAGCCCGAAAAAGTATAAAATAATACCTGGGGGAACCGCTTGATCTTGCGACCAAGGAGTACTTTCATAATTAGTGCCACTGACCTGAAAAGTAAAAAGCGATCAAGGACACGTCGTTTTATTTCCAGTATCGAGTTTGAAACGACAAAAACCCGGCAATCTTTTCCTGATTTTACGGTTAGAAAAGAGCTATAAGGGGACCGTCTTTTAATTCCGTTTTAACGAGTGTAAAAGAAACGCTCAGCAATCTTTTCATGTTTTAGGAGTCAGAAAAGGGCTTAAAAGATGACTCTGATGTTTCACTTTTTCGTAAGTTTTAACAAGTTCGAAAAAATGATAAAAATGTACTCATGGTTTTCATTTTTTCGTAAGTTTTAATGAGTTCGAAAAAATGATAAAAATGTACTCATATGGCCGACTTTCAATTTAATTTACGAGCAGGAAAAGACGGAAAGAACTCGGCATTTTCATTTGTTTTACGAGAATGAAAAATAGCAAAATAATCTCGGGATTTTCATGAGTTTAACGAGTCTTGAAAATAACTGAAATTGACTCGAGATAGGTTTCATTTTTACAAAAGCTTGAAACAGATAAAAACTATGCTTCAAAGTAGTTTCATTTTTACACAAGCTTGAAATAGAGATAAAACTGTGCTTGATGCCCCCTAAGCATAACTGCTAGAGCGCATGCCCCCCAACTTCATTTCATTCAACCAGTTGGATGAAATGAAGGTTCAAGTACGAGATCGTTTGAAAGACTCGACCTAAAACTGTAAGAAAATTATGCAAAACACTGAAATAACTAACCTAAATATACAACTTAACATTTACGAGATCTAGTCAATCTCTCGACTCAAGTAGAGGAGGATTTGTTTCATTTTTTAATGAGCTTGACACAGGAAAAGAACTATGCTCGGTTTTGGTTTCATGTTTACACAAGCTTGAAACGAAAAACTATGCTTGTTATAAGTTCACATGCCCCCAGCATAATGACGCAAAACGAGGTACATGCCCCCCAAGCTTCATTGCATTCAATGAGGTGGATGGAATGAAGCTTTACTTTCAAGATTGTGGAAAGACTTGTGGGAGGTGTTTCATTTTTTAGTGAGGTTGACACAGGAAAATAACTATCCTCAAAACCCTTGTTTCATTTTTTAAATGAGCTTGACACAAGATAAGGAACTATGCTCATAACTACTCTCTACAATCTACCTAACAGAAAAATCTACTCTAAAAACCTTGATTCATTTTTTAACGAGCTTGACCCAAGACAAGGAACTGTGCTCTAAAATACTTGATTCATTTTTTAATGAGCTTGACACAAGACAAGGAACTATGCTCATGACTACACTCTACAATCTACCTACTTAACCTATCCTTGTTTCATTTTTTAACGAGCTTGACACAAGACAAGGAACTATGCTCAAAAAGTTCGCATGCCCCCAGCAAAATGATGCAAAGCGAGGTACATGCCCCCCAGGCTTCATTGCATTCAACCGGCTGGATGAAATGAAGGTTTACTTTCAATATTTAACTTGAAAAGGGGGTTGTTTCATTTTTTAAAGAGGTTGACGCAAGAGAAGAACTATCCTCATACCTGATTCATTTTTTAACGAGGTTGACTCAGTAATAGGAACCATCCTCAATCTTGATTCATTTTTTAAACGAGGTTGACTCAGTAACAGGAATTATCCTCAAAACCCTACTTTCTACAATCTACCTACATATCCTAAAATCTACCTGATTCATTTTTTAATGAGGTTGACTCAGTAAAAGAACTATCCTCATAACTACTGATTCATTTTTTAACGAGGTTGACACAGTAAAAGGAACTATCCTCATACCATCCAATTTCATTTTTTAACGAGGTTGAGAGAGGAACAAACTATCCTCGTACACTGATTCATTTTTTAACGAGGTTGACACAGTAAAAGGAACTATCCTCGCCACATCCTATTTCATTTTTTAACGAGGTTGATACAGGAAAAAACTATCCTCGCGACTCCTTGTTTCATTTTTTAATGAGCTTGACACAAGACAACGAACTATGCTCATGCACACTGTTTCATTTTTTAACGAGGTTGACACAGTAAAAGGAACTTTCCTCAAGCACACTGATTCATTTTTTAACGAGGTTGACACAGTAAAAGGAACTTTCCTCGTTACAGCCTATTTCATTTTTTAACGAGGTTGATACAGGAAAAAACTATCCTCGTACCATTGATCATGGCTTCCAACTGGAAGAAAGACATGTCAATGGACACACCTTGATCATGGCTTCCAAAAGGTCTTCATCCGAAGGAAGAATAGTTTTTTGGAAGGAACACACGTCAAGGGACTCAAAAGGGATAAGAACATCGTGTTCACATAATCCCATAGAGTTTTCCATGTCAATTACCGGATCTAAATCACAGGAAGATGAGCAAACAGTGAGAGGCTCACTTACATCGGTAACTGAAAACATGGGACCGGTTGCCACATAATTAACCCGTGGCAGGGTAGATACCACTTTAGAATCAGGAACATTTAGGGCTGTCATATTATTGGTAGTTGAAACAAGACTAGGGAATGAAAGCTGGTCTACAGTCACAATACTGCCATTGTGAGGGAAAGACATCACGCGAAAGAGTGTCGATACGACAACTTTCATTGCATAAACATAGTCTCGCCCAAGGAGTAAATTGAAATCCAAGGGACCTTGAACTACCATAAGATCAATACAGACAGTTTTACCTTCCAAGGTAATAGAAAACTTAGGAAGGATCCCTAAAGGTTCACTAATGGTTCTGTTAAAAGCTTTCAGATTCTGCGTAATAGGCGCAAGCTGAGGGGAACCCAAAGCTTTCCAAACAGTTGAGGATAAAATACTAACAGAAGCACCCTCATCTACCTGAGTACGATGTATGTCCCTACCACCAGCCTTGACAATGATTTGGAAAGGGATGGAGGAAGGAAGACGAGGTTTTGTCAGTCTATTCCAATCAAAGGAAAAGACCTCAGTGCTTGGAGGGGGTTCTGTAGAAACAGGTGAAATGCCCCCCGGCATAGAAGAATCTGATGTAACAAGAAGAACATCAGCGGTATGAAATTTACTCTCGAAAGGGAGAGTGTGATCGACCGAATGTGAAATTGAATCGACCACTTGATCAACTAAAGGATCATCAACCTGAGTGACATGAGTTTCACTCTCCAATGGGAAAGTGTGATCGACTGTACTTGAATTTAGATCAATCACTCCGTCAGTTGACGGTAGGTTGGGAGAAAGTTTCCGATAACCAGTTGGAAATTCTTGCTGTGGAACAATAAGTTTTTCCAACAATGTTGAGGCTTCATCCATGTGAGGGCAAATGTGAGTTTGATGACTCCCTTTGCATAACTTACAAGGAAACCTAACTTTACCCTTTTTCCCAGAAACCTGACTATCACTGGTTGATGGATCAACGGAAAGTTGATGAGATTTTTCTGACCATACTTCCAAGACCTTTGGAATACCAGGACAATTGACAAGGAAGTGGTCACCCTTACAAAGCCTGCAAGGGTATTTGGGTTTACGATGCATGTCGGAATTTTCCTCAACACAACTAACACTTACAGCCATGGTTGGTTGGTTGACTTCTTTATTATCTTGCTTATTCTTATTTTTCTTCTTCTTCCCTTTCTTCTTCTTCTTAACCTCCTGGTTACTAGCATCAAGGCTTTTACCAGGCGAAGAGGAAGAAATGGAGGAAGAAAAATTAGGCGAAGAAGGTAAAGGGTCAACAGAAGGTTGGTCATGTTGAGATGGTGAACTCTGTTGAGGTGAAGCATCTGGTTGAGGTGGAACAATTGGAGTACTTTGGGCCAACGAAGTTGAAAATAACCATATCGGTAAACCTATTGTAAATCCAGGTAATGACAAAGTAGCCATATAAGGAGGACCAACATTTCCAAAGTAAGGAAAAGTACTAGGATTCTCACTAGGAGGGGTTCCTAGTTTGATAAATTCCGGAACACTTGCCATTATATTCAACTTCAGTGAATTTTATTAACAAATTAAACTTAAAATTAACAATTCACAATTCACACCTAACAATTAAAATTCACAACTCACACCTATGGTCTCTAAAAGTAAAAACAAACAAATTAACACGCGCTATCAAATCTAGGAGTCAAACCACACACAAACAGTAGCCTTCCGGACCGAAAACACTAGTTGGTGATGAAATCCAACATCGCCGAATTCAGTACAGAAATAGTGGGTGGAACAGTTACCCCGACAACCTGCTTAATGATTAGACTGGACCAAGTTCCTCCACTTTAACCGTCTCGAGTGAAGTGAACCCCCCAGAAAATCCAAGTGAGTATAGCCGACGTCTGCTCCAGGTACAGTGGGACCTTCCCTCCACCGTCACCTTGGGTAGAATCCTAGAGATTATGGTCACTAAGGTTACCAACGGCCACAAGTACACCTGGGGGAACAGTCTAAACTCCGACAGCACGCAAGGGCAGAGTAGCAAGCTCAATCCCCTTACCGGCTCCTTGACAGTAATCCAAGGTTTACCGATAAGTGACCCCTGGCTCCTCGACAATGGTTAATCCGAGGTTTACCGTTTGTAATACGTACTGTCTGGCGTCGTTCCCAACGAGGGGGGAATGATCCCCTCACTGGTTCGGACACGAGCTCGTGCTTCTCCTTTAAGAGGAGCTTTCCCAGAGTGTAAATGTAACAATTGGATTTGATTCTATCACAAGATCAGCTACTTGTTTGGTTTTACTGTCTTGGAGAGTTAAGTACTCACCTACTCCAAGACACTAGCCTAAGCTATGTTGGTGCTTCAGAGCCCTACAAATGTAAAAATTACTAGATTAATTTTAATTAAGCGCTGTGTTATTAACGCTGTTATTACTCGAATGGGTAAATGGATATGAAACCAATGGTGTTATGACCCGACTCAACTGAATGCAATCGAATATGATAATGTAATCTTTTCAATTCGATGAATCCTAACTAAAGTAAGGAGAGAGTTTCCATTCACTTCCAACAATGCAAAAAATTGATCACTAAGAGAAAATATAACAAATTCTCTAATGCACTAATTTCATCAAGAAAAACTAATGCAAATCAATTCCAAACCATTTTTTATTTTTATTTTTTGTGTAAATTCAAATCAAAGAAAGCTGATCTAAATCTACGATTGATTTTCCAGAATGTAAACTATGCAATGGTAATCTAAGCACAATTCGCTTGAAAAGTATGCAAATGTAATCTATGCACATTTTTCATTCATATTCTGAAAATGAGAATTCTAACTATGCAAATGTGATCTATGCAAGAGAATTCTCAAACACAAGACGATTCTAATGTGATCTAAGAACCAATCAAGTGCAAATTGAGAAAATTGGGTGAGAGTTCCAAAGATCAAAAATAAAAACACTCAAAGGCGATTAACACTCATATACAATTTAGCCCCCCTCGGCGAATGAGGGGGAATTTTTTTTTGCAAAAACACAAGCAAAAAGATGCAAAATTGTGAAAAGGCTGAGACAAACCTTCAAGTAATGACCAAAGGAAATCAAATCAATAATTTCTCAAAAAAGAGACTCAAAACACCCAATTAATGAAAGCTTAGAGTAGGAATGCCGATGAAACAAGTTCAGGTGAAGATTCTTGGCAAGGGACTAATGAATCTGGGCAGAAAAAACTAAGAAAAAAACAAAATCTAAGAGCAAAAAAATGCAAAAAATGGAATTTTCTCAAATTTTAGCAGGGGACGCAGGCAACCCGTTTGCACAGGTGCGGGCCCACACTGTGCACACAGCAAAAGTGCGTCCAGGGACGCACTGTGCAGCACTCAGAGGGTGCGTCCTACTGAAAAACTCAAGAAAACCAAAAATAAAACTAATCCTAAGCTAACCCACCCAGAGACAAGATCACAGAGCCAAAACCAAAAAAATAAACCAATTTTCTCAAAGCAACGTTCAAACAAAAGAAAAGACTCTTTTCATTAATGGAAACTATCCCCAGCGGAGTCGCCAATTTGTCACACGGAATCAGTCAAGGGTGCAGACACAGCTGACCTTCCTAGAAGTCTAAGACATTCTAATGACAAACAAAACAAACTGGAGCTATCCTTCTCTAAACATACATTATGATATGAGAAATCAAGTGTTTCGTTCTTACCTCTGTCCAAACGCTGTTGTAGAAGTCCAAGCTTTGTTGATCCGGATGAGCTCCTCCCGTTCTCCAAAACCTGCAATCACCAACAGTCAAACAATTAAATAGCACCTGATTATAACATAAAACAAAGCATATTCAACATATAGACCAATGAGTACATGAAATAACCCATTAACAACAAGCTATTGAGAAGAATGGACCAATTTGCATTAAAGGTAATTAAAAGGAACCATTACAACCTGAGCCTTGGTGTTGTGCAAGCTCCTTCCAGGGTCCACAAGAGTCTTCCTCTACTTTGACAAAGCTCACCCACTTCCAAATAGAACAAGTAAAGATGACAATCTCTCCTCACAAGCTTCTAAATGGGAGTCCTAATTCCTGTAGCATTTACCCTTAGAAATATATAGCTTTCAACCTCTCCTCCCTCTGGCTCAATGTCTTTATTTATAGTGCTGTAAAGAGGTTATTCAGGTCCACCATCAATGGGATAATCCCCCTCTTTGGGTGGGATAGCTCCCTTATTGATGGGATAAGTTCCCCCTTAATAGAGATACATGAATCAACTGGAGGCGCATCCATTTCATCAAACCGACCTCTAGAAGGTTCTAGAAGTAACCACAAGTAACTTTTTTAAGATGAAACTCGCGCATTTTGCCTTTTACAGAAGGACGCACCTGTCCCTTAACATACAGAGTGTCCATGGACGCAGCTTTTGTGAACATGGTGAGCGTCCCCGCAGGTAAGGCCAGAGAGAACCTGCGACCCCAGAGATAAACATATTTTTTACAAGACTTTCTCTCTTCTTTGAGTTTGAGATGGATAGCAGAGGCATAAGACTTGCCTAAGAGGGTAGCATGACTGTTGATTTGAGCCATACTAACTGTAAGTAGTCATGGTGACATTTTTTAGTGTAACACTTAGGGTCACATAGGAGGTCAAATCTAATCATAATAGCCTCTCGTCTCATGTTTATCCCAGTTGGCATGGTTACTTAGGTGGATTTTGAAGGAGGGTGTTACAAAGTGGTATCAGAGCATGGTTCAACTCTCGAACTGGATGGGTAGTGTGTGTTGGTCATGCATGCGTGTCAATTGCATGTGTGCTTCTTATTCTTGCATTTCATGTTCTTTTTACATTTTCTTGATGATTGATTATGGTTGTATTATGGTTGTTATCGAGAATTTGATATTGACTTCATGAAATGTATTTGTCATGAGTATGTGACTGGTTGCATATGGATTATATGTCACTTACATGTTGATTTTATGTCACCTACTTACATCCTTGTATGTGAGGTTACATTCTTGAATATGTTGATTACATGTATTAGTCTTGTAGGTTGATTACAAGAACTGGACGATTATTCTCGACTACATGTGTTTATGTGTATGTGTAGTTGATTAGGCATTGCCTATGTGTGTTGTTGGTTGCATATGGAAATATGTACAATGGAGTAATGGTTGTTGTGATGCATGAGGTCATACCATGCATTGTTGATATGGACTTGCATTGATGACTAGACCCTAGTTAGAGTGATGTTTATGTGTTGACACATTTATTTGTGTGTGTGTATATATATATATATATATATGTTGTTATGATTATGTTATACATGTATCATGTTGATTGTTGATCTTGTAGACAAGGTATCCTCCCCAAGCAATACTAAGATACATTGATTTCTTGTGATTTGGTTTATCTGACATATTATTCATTGCAAGAAAGAGATCAAATTCTAGCAAGATGGTTGAATTGGTGTTGGGAATCCTCCTGATTTGAAAGTTACACTGAGGAGCTTAAAGGAAGAGATAAGGAGCTGTAAGGAAAATAATGACCGAATCATACAGGCACAAGAGAAGCAAGCAGAGGTTAATGTTATACTTCTTCAGCGTTTGTTACACTTTCACTGACAAGGACCACTTCGGATCAGCCATGGACATGAGGATGGAACTAATCGAGCATATGGCAGTAGGTCTCCTAGTAGACACAGGTCACATAGATCTAATACCGTGAGAGATGGCAGGTTGTTAGACACTCCAGATAGGAGGGGTGATGAGTACAAGTACTATTATAATTCTGATAGACATCATGATCATCATCATTATCATCCATATAGGAGGAATGATAGGGGATACTTGCTAGATGAATTCAAGAAAGAGAAGCCACCCACTTTTGATGGAGATGTGAAGAATTCAGAAGAAACAAAGGCTTGGATACTTGGGATGAACAAATTCTTTGAGTTGCATGAGTACACAGATAACATGAAGGCCAGAGTAGCTATCTTCATCTTGAAAGGTAAAGCATAGATTTTGTGGGAAGATGTGAAGCGTGTCAGAGACATCAGGACAATTGATTTGAGTTAGCGGGAGTTCAATAGGATTTTCAGGAAGAAGTACTTGTTAGAAAGGTACTATGACAGTAACGTTAAGGAATTTTATGAGCTAAATATGGGATCAATGACAAATGAAGAGTACATGACCAAGTTTCTAGAGCTATTGAGTTATGTAAATTATCTTATTGATGAGAAGGCTAAAGTTTAGATATTTGTCAATGGTTTTCCATTAGCATTTAGAGATTGTATTGAGTATCATGAGCCTTGGGACTTTGAGGAAGTTATTGAGAAATTGTAGCATAGTTATGAATAACCAAAGCATAAGAATGAATCTCAACATGGATGGAAAGGAAAGGACAAAGGTAAAGGTAAATGGAAGCCTAAGAGGACAAGGCCCTCACATGTAGATGAGAAAGAGAATGTGTCACCACAAAAGAGATTTAATGCAGCTAGACAGGGACATGGGTCATAGTAGCAGCAACATCAAAGAGGTGAGGGCACTGGCCAGTTGGAGTATTGGGCATGTGGTAAGGAGCACTTTAAGATATATTTTCCACATAATCAACGTGGTAGAACTCATATATATAGTGCACAAGAGGCGCAGACTATTGGGGAAGTTGGTTAGAGTGTTCCACGTATCTATGCAACAGTGGACAATAGGCAGGAAAATCATTAGGCATCTACAATTGAGATGAATGGTAAGATTCGTGATCAATTTATTTCTATTTTGATTGACCTTGGATATAATTATAACTATGCTAGTCCTGCCTTGGTGGATAAGTGTGGTTTGAGTAAGGAATTACATGCAGAGTCTTGGTTAGCGTAGTTGGATACAAGTACAAAGAAGAGAGTTCTTCATTAGGTAAGATATTCTGCATTTTATTTGAATGGTATGTTTTCCGCAACACATTTGAATGTACTACTGTTGGGATCATACAATATGTTGTTGGGCATGGATTGGTTGTACCTTCATAGAACCATGGTAGACTATTATGAAAAAAACTATTGAGTGCATTGATGACAATGGAGAATCAAGAGTCTTACAGGGTAAGAAGAAAGCCACATCAGTTAGGATGGGGAAAGCTATGCAAGAAAAGCATAGCCACATGAAAGGGTGCAAGATATTTGTAGTAGACATTTCTAGTGATAAGGTTAAGGAGGTTGAGGATGTAGATGTGTTGAAGAAGTACCCAGTTTTGTACTTACAGAGTTGCCGCCTTAGAACGATGTAGAGTTTTCTATTGAGTTAATGCCAGGAGTAGCTCCAACATCGAAAAAACCTTACATGATGAGCATGCCTAAGTTGTATGAGTTAATGTTCCAGTTAAAGGAAATCTTGGACAAGGGATACATTAGGCCAAGTGTATCACCTTAGGGTGTATGGATCTTGTTTGTGAGAAAGAAAGATGGTACTCTCAGATTATGCATTGACTATAGACAGTTGAAAAAAGTGACTATCAAGAATAGGTATCCTTTGCCGAGGATTGATGACTTGTTCGATCAATTGAAGGGAGCAAAAATGTTCTTAAAGATTGACTTGAGATTTGGATACCATCAGGTACACATCAAAGAGGACGATATTTACAAGACTTCATTCAGGACAGAGTGTGAGGCTAGATTTGAGCGGCTTAAGCAGCTTTTGACACATCCACCAGTACTACAGATTGCAGATCCAAACAAAGAGTTTGTATTATGCACGAATTCTTGAAAGAGAGAGCAAACCCTCGGCGGCCAGCCACCATAAACAACCTGCAAACAGAGGAGGACGAGGGTTAGTGCAGAACCGGAATGAAAGAATGAGCTAACCCAGCAAATGAAACAAATCCATAAGTACATTGGCGCTTACCTGTGTTGATAAGGCGGCATTGCAAAACCGAAACCGACATCCAGAGCCTGATGACAAGGAACGAGTCCGTAAGAGTCTGAAACAGGCGCGAAGGTAGAGTATGGCATAGAACAAGTGCATACCTCGGAGGCAAGGTTGAATGAATCAAGCTAGAAGCGCTGAACTGGAGGTCACCCTGTCACAGTTAAAAACCAACAAGTTAACAGAGCCAAGAAACGAACCCATGCGACAGAAATTGTCCAGAGTAACAACAACCATACCATAGCACAGGGCAGGGAACTAACGGTGTTGTCGCCCTCATAGAAGCTCAACGCACAGAACAGAGGAAGCCCAGAGGCACCAACATACCTTGACAGAGCAGAGCTAAGAGTCGAGCACAATGAACAAATGAAAATGACAGTAAACGAGGGTAGGGTTTGTCAAAAGGCGGGAGTGGCCAGATCGAGGAGACCGACAGGTGGCGTCCCATGACCGGTGAGGAGGGACAGTAATCAATACAAGCAGATTGCAAGTGAGTCCAAATCCACGGAGGGTTTAATATCATTGCACCATAACATGATAACTAATATAACCATAGGTTAATCACTGAAGGGACAAGAGGGGCCTGTAACCTTAGCACGGTTACCAACTACGTTCACATTAATTTCCACACGATTGAAACAACACTACGCAACGTTGGAGGGCTGGGCCATCAAAAGTGGTATCAGAGCAGGTTTGCCGAATAGGAACGAATGGAGGTTGGCAGAAGAGGAAGAGGAAGAGGAAGAGCAGTCCGAAGAATAGCAGAAGAGGGACTCCGTGAGGAGATTCGCGTTTTGCGTGAAAGATTGTAAGTAGTAGAAGCCGGGGGAAGGAGAGACCCATCAGATGATAGTGATGAAGATGTGGCAGAACCAGAAGACGAGTTTGAAGGGGTGACACTGGAATTCTGGTTATTAAAGTTAGTTTTGCTGTCCAGTCATAAGCCAAAGCACGAGCTACCCACTTATGACGGAAGTTTGTCTGCAGATGTGTTACTGGATTGGTTGAGTGAAGTAAATAAATATTTTGAGTTTGAGGAAACCAGCGAGGACAAGCAGGTGAAGTTCGCCGCCACAAAGCTGAAAGGACATGCGTCCTTGTGGTGGGACAGCGTTCAGGCAGAAAGGAAAAGGCTACACAAACAACCTATAAAGAAGTGGACCAGGATGGAAGCAAAACTGAAGGAGAAGTTTCTGCCGAAAGACTATCAGATCATGTTGTATAGGCAGGTACAGAACTTGAAGCAAAGAGGGATGACTGTTAAGGAATATACAGAAGAGTTCTATAAGCTGAATCTGTAGGCAGGGTATGTGGAAGATACCCCAGAAAAGATAGCCAGATTCGTGAATGGGTTGAGGGGGGAAATACTGGATGAAATCGGTATCCTCTCACCCAGAACTTTGGATGAAGCATACCAGTTTGCACTAAAGGCGGAGGAGAAAATTAACAGGAAACAGAATGCCAGGAGAGGAGGCGGAACTGGCAGGGGGAAAGGCAAGGTTTTTGGCAGAGGCAGAGGTGCAGGTTCAAGTGAAGAAGGCAACAGTTCTAAGTCTGCAGGAACAACAGAGAAGGAAAATAGCACTAGAGGAGGACGACCGGCCCAGCGAGGGTGAGGAAATGGTCGGGGCAGGGGAACTGTCCAGTGCTATCGTTGCCACAAGTGGGGACACAAGTCATATGACTGTCCTGAAGGTGAACCGGTAGGTGGAAGAGGAGCTTATGTTGCCCAGCCAGAGGATGTTGAGGCAACACCTCAGGAAGTGGAGAACGCACCAGAGACGGGTGAAGCTTTGGTGTTGAATAAGGTGCTGTTGAAACCAGCAAAAGAAATTGCAGAACCTGACCAGCGAAAGGCTTTGTTCTGAACAATTTGCAAGTCACAGGGTAAGTGCTGCAAGCTAATCATCGACAGTGGAAGTACTGACAATTTAGTGGCTGTAGAGATGGTGGAGAAACTAGGATTGAAAAAGCTGAAGCAACCCACTCCCTACAAAGTGTCATGGCTGCAGGAAGGACAACAATTGTTAGTTGATGAACAGTGTGAGGTGGAGTTTCAGATAGGCAGGTATAAGGATAAAATTATCTGCGATGTTATGCCAATGGATGTCTGTCATATACTGCTAGGACGACCCTGGCAGTTTGACATAAGCGCAGTTCATGACGGGAAAACAAACTATTATGAGTTTGTCAAAGATGGGATCAGGCACACGCTAGTACCCATCAAAGAGGAGAGTGCAGCTGAAACCAGTGGGGTAAAAGCATTATTGATGGGCGGAAAAGAATTTATAAAACAGATTGAGGACAATGATGTAAATTTTGCTGTCATAAGAAGGCCAAAGGCAGTGATACTGCATACACAGATTTCAGACTTGCCCGAGGAAATCCAAAATATGTTGTAGGAATTTGGAGACATCGTGGTGGATGACCTTCCGGATGAACTACCCCCTAGGAGAGGTATTATTCACTGTATTGACTTTATACCAGGGGCCAGTCTGCCAAATAAAGCAGCCTATCGTATGAGCCCTAAGGACCACGAAGAAATTAGGAAGCAGGTCCAAGAGTTGTTAGACAAAGGATTGATTAGAGAAAGCATGAGCCCCTGTGCAGTACCGACCGTTTTGGCTCCAAAGAAAGGAGGAGAGTGGCGAATGTGCACGGATTCTAGAGCCATTAACAAAATTACTGTTAGGTACAGATTTCCATTGCCGAGAATGGACGATATGATGGACTGTTTGAGTGGGGCGGCTTATTTCTCGAAGATTGATTTGAAGAGTGGATATCACCAGATCCAAATTCGGGAAGGAGATGAGTGGAAGACAACTTTCAAGACAAATGAAGGGCTGTATGAGTGGCTGGTGATGCCATTTGGGTTGAGCAACGCTCCCAGTACTTTCATGCGCCTGATGAATGAGGTGCTGAAGGAATTCATTGGAAAGTTCATAATAGTTTACTTGGATGACATTCTGATTTTTAGTAAAACTAAGGAAGAACATTTCAGGCATGTTCGAAGTGCGTTGAGGAAGCTGCAGCAAAACAAGTTGCTAATCAATCTGAAAAAGTGTACTTTTTTCCAGCGGGAGTTAGTGTACATGGGTTTTGTAATTGCAGAAAATGAACTGAAGATGGACCCAAAAAAGGTGGCAGCTATAGTTAGCTGGCCTTCTCCAAGAAGTTTATTTGAAGTCCAAAGTTTTCATGGACTAGCAAGTTTTTACAGGAAATTCATCAAGAATTTCAGTGAGATCTGCGCACCTATGCTGGATACGATCAAGAAGGAAAATCAGCCTTTTCACTGGACCGAAGCAGTGGAAAATAGTTTTCAGATTTTGAAAAGGAAGATTACCAAAAGGCCGATATTGAGGTTGCCTGACTTCAACAAACTCTTTCAAGTTCGTTGTGATGCCAGTGGTACAGCCATTGGGGCAGTGCTTAGTCAGGAGGATAGACTAGTCGCGTATTTCAGTGAAAAGCTGAACGAGAGTAGACAGAAGTACTCAACCTATGACAAGGAGTTCTACGCAATTATACAAGCGTTAAAGCATTGGAGACATTACCTGTTGGGTAATGAGTTTGTTTTATTTACGGATAATTCTGCATTACAGTACATCATGCAGCAACATAAATTGAACCATAAGCATGCAGCATGGGTTGAGTATCTTCAGAATTTCACGTTTGTACTGAAACATATTAGTGGGCAAGCGAACAAGGTGGCAGATGCGCTGAGTAGGAGGACCCTACTCTTACAGGAAAGTACAATGCAAGTTTTAGGCTTTGAGCACCTGAGGGAACTGTATCAAACAGATGCAGATTTTAAGGAGGCCTATGAGGCCTGCCAAAACCCTCTGTTGAGAAATAGTAGCCCGTGGTTGGACTACAATTTACAGGAAGGGTTGTTGTTTAAGGGAGGACAGTTATGTATTCCCAACTGCTCTATGTGAGAGAACATTATTCAGGAAAAACACAGTGGGGGTCTGGCTGGACATTTTGGTATAGACAAGACATTTTTACAGGTAGGGCATTTCTATTTTTGGCAAAAGTTGCAATGGGACGTACATAGGTACGTAAGTAGGTGCAAGATTTGTCAACCAGCAAAGGGTCACAGTCAGAGTACAGGTCTTTATTTACCATTACCCATTCCGAGCAGACCGTGGGACTCCGTCAGCTTGGATTTTGTTCTGGGCTTGCCTAAGACACAGCGGGGTTTCGATTCAGTAATGGTAGTGGTAGATCGATTTTCAAAGATGGCGCACTTTATACCTTGCAATAAAACTAGTGATGCTACTTATGTAGCACATTTGTTTTTTACCGAGATCGTTTGACTACATGGTCTCCCAAGGTCCATCATCTCCGACAGGGACGTAAAGTTCACCGGACATTTTTGGCGAACCCTGTGGAAAAAGTTGAACACCCAGTTACATTTCAGCTCCGCTTACCACCCGCAGACCTATGGAAAAACTGAAGTGGTAAACAGGAGTCTGGGGAATTTGCTACGGAGCTTGATAGGCGAAAATTCACGGATGTGGGACCGTGTACTTGCTCAGGCAGAATTCGCATATAACGATTCACCTAATCGCAGCACCGGTTATAGTCCCTTCCAGATTTTATATGGCATGCATCCACGCGGAGTGCATGAATTACGAGATTTGGGAAAGCTCGAAAAACGAAGTGCTGATGGGGAAGATTTCGCCCAAGCAATGAGCAACTTACATGAGCAGGTAAAGCTGAAATTGCAGGACAGTAGTCAAAAGTATAAGCAACGAGCTGATTCAAAGCGTCGGGAAGTTCAGTTCAATGTTGGAGATGAAGTCCTTGCGTATTTACGTAAGGAATGATTTCCAAAACGGGAATACAACAAGTTAAAGTATAAAAAGATCGGTCCCTGCAAAATCATTCACAAGTTTTTTGCAAATGCCTATGAGCTACAGTTGCCACCAGGGATCGGTATTTCTCCCATCTTTAACGTGGCAGATCTGTTCCCCTATGTCGCTGATCCGGAAGACAGTGCAGCAGCAAAGCCACCGCGGAACACCAGTTGTGAGGAAAGTTCATGGATGAGACAGATGCCAATGGCACAACCCCTTGAGATCGAGAGGATCCTTGACACACAGGTAGCCAGGCGCACATGCAGGAAAGAATATCTGCGGTACTTGGTCAAGTGGAAGGACCATCCGATAGAGGACAGTTCGTGGCTTGACGCAATGCAGATACAGAAATCAGGCTATTCTGTCGACGACCTCATGGAATGGAGCCATGACTTTTTGCCACCCTGGGAGCTTGATGCAGGAGCATCCAGCTCCGAGGAGACAGAAGGTGGTTGACTGTCTCGAAAAGAAAACAAGAACAAGCCGAAGACTACATGTATTGCTGGACAGGTTATTAAACTTGTCATTTTTGGTTTCTTTTTGTTATTTGTTTCATTTTCCAGAAGGCCGTTAAAGACCGTAGGATTACAGTTGTGAATTGTTTTAGTTTAGGAAATAATTAGCAGTTAGTTATCATTTTTGTTAAAAAAAAAAAGGAAAAGAACTGGCTAACAGTTGGACAGATTCTGGTTGAACAGTTCAACCGAAAACAAGAAGCAGTTATACTTTCCAAGTATTAAAACAAAGAGAAAAATAGTTGGAGGGAGAGAATCTCCAGTACGAAGAAACAGATAGGAAAACAGTCTTCTGTAATAAAGAAAACAAATCATTTACTTTGCCAACTAAGAATCCATTGCTAATTATTTCATACGTTGAGTCCTATGTCTATTTCATACTTCCTTCTACTGTGAATAAAATGCATTTGAAACAATAAGACAGCAAGCTGTAACAGGGTTTACACAAGTCGAAAAGGGAAAAGCGTTGCTACAGGAAACCATTTCTAGCAAAGGAGGGAGAACCATTCAACAGTCACCGACGAACGACCAGGTAACGAATACGATGCCTTCAAACCATTTACAAAAATAATACAAGTACTGAAAGCAAATGTGAAACAGTTTAATTCAATTAACCAGTTAACCACCGTCCATTACAAGCAAGAGCGCACAGAAAGATTTTCTGAGCAGACAGCGCTCACCAAAAACAAATTTCTTTTAAACGAAACCTCTTAAGCTAAATACAACAGAGCAGGGCTATTCGAGCCATAAAGGACAGAGTGGAGCACAACCCAACTACAACTCAGGTGACTGCAACTATAAAGGAATGAGAACCAGGAATATCAGAACCCATCACAAACTAACAATCGAATCGTGGTCGGAAAGACCCTACTCGTTGTGTGAGTCTGGGCGGGTTTTGATCTGCTCCTCAGAGATTGCAGAGAGAGCAAACCCTCGGCGGCCAGCCACCTTAAACAACCTGCAAACAGAGGAGGACGAGGGTTAGTGCAGAACCGGAATGAGAGAATGAGCTAACCCAACAAACGAAACAAAGCCATAAGTACATTGGCGCTTACCTGTGGTTGATAAGGCGGCATTGCAAAACCGAAACCGACATCCAGAGCCTGATGACAAGGAACGAGTCCGTAAGAGTCTGAAACAGGCGCGAAGGTAGAGTATGGCATAGAACAAGTGCATACCTCGGAGGCAAGGTCGAACGAATCGAGCTAGAAGCGCGGAACTGGAGGTCACCCTGTCACAGTTAAAAACCAACAAGTTAACAGAGCCAAGAAACGAACCCATGCGACAGAAATTGTCCAGAGTAACAACAACCATACCATAGCACAGGGCAGGGAACTGACGGTGTTGTCGCCCTCATAGAAGCTCAACGCACAGAACAGAGGAAGCCTGGAGGCACCAACATAGCTCGGCAGAGCAGAGCTAAGAGTCGAGCACAATGAACAAATGAAAATGACAGTAAACGAGGGTAGGGTTTGTCAAAAGGCGGGAGCGGCGAGATCGAGGAGACCGACAGGTGGCGTCCCATGATCGGTGAGGAGGGACAGTAATCAATACAACAAGATTGCAAGTGAGTCCAAATCCACGGAGCGTTTAATATCATTGCAACATAACATGACAGCTAATATAACCATAGGTTAATCACCGAAGGGACAAGAGGGGTCTGTAACCTTAGCACGGTTACCAACTACGTTCACATTAATTTCCACACGATTGAAACAACACTACGCAACGTTGGAGGGCTGGGCCATCAGTTTTGGTTGAATAGATTAGATTAGAACTTCCAATTTGATGTTCCTTCCTCATCAAAGCCCATAACCCACCCTATCAATCTGTCATTCCTGCAATTAACCTGATTTTCCTACCCTGTTTTGACGTGATTTCCTCTCACCTAAATAGACAAACTAAATCACTATATATGACAGCATCGAATACCAAATTAATGTTATACCTAGAGGAAACTAAAGAAGCAATCCCCCTCTCTGGCTTTCTATCTATGTCGACATTTCAGTGATTTGATGAGTCTTCCAAAATTCATATCTATGTGGACATTTCAGTGATTGGATGAGTCTTCCAAATTCATCTCTAGAGGTGCTTCTACTTCATTTCACTACCTACCTGGCCTAATGTTTTTAAATCTTTATGCTCTGTTATTGGTCCCTCATCTCATTAATTTCTTTTTCTACTATGTATTTTAATCTTTTTCTCTGTTCTGGGTTCGCAATCCCGATAGTTTTTTTTTTAATTTTTAATTTTCTTTCAATCTTCTTGCTTTGTTCTCGGTGCCTAATCACATTAATTACTTATTTATAATGTTTTGATATATCTTTTCCCTAATCTTGCTACCCAACTCAATTAATCCCCTAGAATAGTTGTAATCCTATAGCGTGTTAGCAGTCCTCCACGTAAAGCATTCTATTAATCGACAATGCAAAAGAAGTCCATCCACATAATGCCTCTCTATTTTCTCTCCTCTGTATAATAAGAAGAGCACATTAAGTTTTCCTGATGCTCTTTTAATTATTTCTTTTAACAATATAATAGAGACAAGTTTATATAATTTGAGAGTTATTAGAGAAAATCCATATCTCAAAATAACAAAGTCACATGTTCCGGAACCATCTGCCAAACCTTTAAACCATGATTCTTTATCTTTATCTATTTACACTTTTGTGGGTGATATACTTTTGTGGGTGATATACTTTCTCTATGATGATTATGTTTTTATTTGTTAAATGACACACTTTAGGTTGTTAGATGATATGATGGTGATAATGACGACGAGAGAGATAATGAGAGTATTGTAATTGTTAAATGATATGATTATGATAATGATGATTATGCTTTTGTTTGTTAAATAGTGTGATTTAGGTTGTTAGATAATATGATGGTGATAATGAGAAAGAGAGAGATAATGAGTGAGGGGCGAGAGAGAGAGAGAGAGAGTGGGAGAGAGTGGGAGAGAGAGAGAGGGAGAGAGAGTGGGGGAGGTAGGGGGAGAGAGAGAGAGGGAGAGGGAGGGTCGGGGGGGGGGGGAGAGGGAGAGGGGGAGTGGGGGGGAGAGGGAGGAAGAGGGGAGAGGGGGGGAGAGAGAGAGAGGGAGAGGGAGTGTCGGAGGGGAGAGGGAGAGGGAGAGTGGGGGGGAGAGAGAGAGGAAGAGGGGAGAGGGGGAGAGGGAGTGGGATGGGGAGAGAGCGAGAGAGGGGGATGGGGAGAGGGAGAGAGAGATGGGAGAGTGAAAGAGGGAGAGGGAGGGGGAGAGAGTGAGTGAGAGAGGGGAGAGGAAGAAGAGATAGAGGGGGAGGGTTGGGGAGAGATAGAGACGGAGAGAGAGCGGGGGAAGGGGTAGGGGGCAGAGAGAGGGAAGGAGGAGAGAGAGAGTGAGAGAGGGGGAGAGTGAGAGAGGGGGAGAAGGAGAGGGAGGGGGAGAAAGGGGGAGAGAAAGAGAGAGTGGGGTGAGGGGGAAGGAAGAGGGAGAGGGAGGGGGATCGAAGGGGGAGAGTGAGAGAGAGGGGGCGAGGGAGCGAGGGGGAGAGAGAGATAGAGCGGGGGGGAAGGGAGAAGGAGAGGGAGAGGGGGAAGGAGAGAAGGGGAGAGAGAGGGAGAGGGGGATAGAGGGAGAGGGGGAGGGATGTGGAGAGGGGGAGAGAGCAAGAGGGAGAGAGGAGAGAGAGAGGGAGAGGGGGAAGGAGAGAGGGGCAGAGAGATGGAGAGGGGGAGAGAGGGGGCAGTGAGAGGAGGAGAGAGAGATAGGGGGTGAGAGAGAGAGTGGGAAGGGGGTGGGAGGACAGGGCAGAGAGAGGGAGAGGGAGAGGGAGAGGGAGAGGGAGATGGGGAGAGAGAGGGGGGATAGTGGGAGAGGGGAAGAGGTTGAGGGGGATTAGGAAAGAGCGAAGGGGAGGGGAAGAGAGAGAGAGAGGGGAAGAGGAAGAGGGAGAGAGGGGGGGAGAGGGAGGAAGAATGGGAGAGAGACAGGGGGAGAGTGGGAGGGTCAAGAGTGAGAGAGGGGAAGAGGTTGAGGGGGAGTGAGAGCAGGAGCAGGAGAGAGCGAAAGGGGGGGAGGAAGAGAGGGAGAGAGAGAGAAGGGGAGGGGGAGGAGAGGGTAGAGGGAGAGGTGGAGAGGGAGAGGGAGGGGGAGCGAGGGGGACGGAGAGGGGGGTGGGGAAATAGAGGGAGAGGGAGTGGGGGAGGGGGAGAGAGGGAGAGAGGGGGAGGGAGAGGGAGGGGGAGGGAGAGGGAGGAGCAGAGAGAGAGTGGGGGGGGGGGACAGAGAGGGAGAGTTATAGGGGGAAGGAGAGATAGGGAGAGAGAGGGAGAGGGGGAGAGAGGGAGAGTGGGGGAGGGACAGAGAGAGGTGGCAAGGAGAGGAGGAGAGAGAGAGAGTGAGAGGGGAGTGGGGATAGAGGGGAGAGAGAGAGAGGGAGAGAGAGGGGGGGAGAGAGGGGGGAGATTAGGAGAGGGGAAGAGGTTAAGGGGGAGCGGGAGTGAGAGAGAGCAAAGTGGAGGGGAAGAGAGTGGGAGAGGGGGACAGGGAGAGGGAGAGAGAGAGAGGGAGAGGGAGGTAGAAGGGGAGTGGGAGAGGGGGAGGAGGGAGAGTGGGAGAGGGGGAGAGGTTGAGGGGGAGAAGAAGCAGGAGAGAGTGAGAGGGGGAGAGAGAGAGAGATAAGGGGAGGTGGAGGAGGGCGCGAAGAGAAGGAGAAGGGGAGGGAGAGAGGGACAGAGAGAGAAAGGGGAGTGGGAGGAGGGAGAGGTGGAGGAGGATGAAGAGGTGGAGAGGGAACAAGATCTAGAGGGGGGAGAGTGGGAGAGAGGGGGAGAGGGAAAGAGACAGATAGGGAGAGGGAGAAAGTGAGGGAGAGAGAGGGGAGGGAGAGAGGGAGAGAGAGGAAGAGGGAGAGGGAGAGAGAGAGGGAAAGAGAGGGGTATGGGGAGAGAGAGGGAGAGAGAGATGGAGAGGGAGAGGGAGAGAGCAAGGGAGAGGGAGGGATAAGGGGAGAAGGGGAAGGCGGAGAGTGGGAATGGGGAAGAGGTTGAGGGGGAGTGGGAGTGGGAGAGAATGAGAGAAAGGGGGGTGGGGAGAGAGTGGGAGAGGGGGAGAGAAAGGGAGAGGGATTGAGAGGGGGAGAGGGGGAGGGGGAAGAGTGGGAGAGGGGGAGAGAAAGGGAGAGGTATTGAGAGGGGGAGAGGGGAAGAGCAGGAGAGGGGAAGAGGTTAAGGGGGAGTAAGAGTAGGGGAAGGGTGAGGGAGAGGGAGAGACGAAGAGAGAGAGAGAGAGTGGGAGAGGGGGATGGGGGGAGAGGATGACAGGGAGGGGAGAGTAGGAGAGGGAGAGGGAGAGGGGAAGAGATCATTACCAGGGGAGAGGGAGAGGGAAAGAGAGAAGGAGAGGGAAAGAGAGAGGGAGAGGGAGGGGGAGGGGGAGAGGGGAGGAGGGAGTGTGGGAGAGGGGAAGAGGTTGAGGGAGAATTGGAAAGAGTGAGAGAGGAGGAGGGGAAGAGGGAGAGAGGGAGAGAGGGAGAGAGAGAGAGAAAGAGTGGGGCAAGAGAGCAGGAGAGGGAGATGGAGAGGGGGAGAGGAAGAGAGTGGAAGAGGGGGAGGGGGAGGGGAAGAGAGTGGGAGAGGGGGAGAGGGAGAGGGAGAGAGGGAGGGAGAAGGAGGGGGAGGGGGGTGAGAGGAGGAGATGGCATGAGAGGAGGAGGGGAAGAGGGAGAGAGAAGGGAGGTAGGAGAGAGGGAGAGAGAGAGAGAGAGAGAGAGAGAGAGAGAGAGAGAGAGAGAGATGGGGGGGGGGATGGAGAGAGAGAGATATGGGGGGGGAGGGGGAGAGAGAGGGAGAGGGGGGAGAGAGGAGGAGGAGGAGGAGAGAGCTAGAGAGGGAGAGGGGGATGGGCAGGGAAAGGAGAAGAGAGAAAGAGAGGGGGAGAGGGAGAGGGGGAGATAGAGGGAGAGGGAGAGGGGGTGGGTGAAGAGAGGGTATGAGAGGGGAGAGGGAGAGGGAGAGAGGAGGGAGGTAGGAGATGGAGAGAGGACGGAGGTAGGAGAGAGGGAGAGAGAGAGATGGGGGGGTGAGAGAGAAGGAGGGAGCGAGAGGGAGGGAGGGAGAGGGAAAGTGTGAGAGGGAAAGGGAGGAGAGGGAGAGGAAGAGGGAGAGGGGGGGGGGGAGAGGAAGAGGGAGAGGGGGGGGGGGAGAGAGGGAGGGATACAAGAAGGAGGTGGGAGAGGGAGAGAGAGGGGGGAGAGGGGGAGCAGGGGGGAGGGGGAGAGAGAGAGGGAGGGAGAGTGAGAGAGAGAGGAGGAGGAGGAGAGAAGAGAGGGAGAGGGAGAGGGGGGAGAGGGGGAGGGAGAGGGGGGAGCGGGGCGGGGGGGGGGGTGTTAAAATGTAACTAGGTTCGGTCTTCATAATGACATGTAATTATGATCTTTTTAAATGATGAAATAATGAGAATAAAATTATTTTTGTAATGCCTTGCTTCATGGGTTTCATGAGCAAGAGTTTTTATTCTATATGGCTCCCATTGAGAGCTTTAGGATTTTTCAAAGAGTCAATGTCATGTATGAATATATGTCAAATGTATTCTAGTCTATAGGATTGTAAAATAGCCCTCCAAAGATAACCACGGTTCCCATCTTCATGTCGGCTTCTAGAAGGAAAAACTAACACTAGTCTACCCACAAATAAAAGACACATCCCTTCATTTAATACATGTCATCTGATTTATGGGATAGTCTAGTATAAATACGTTGCTAGGATCTCCACATTTCTATAGTTCACAAGTTCAGATTCCTCTGAGATTTTTGGACATTTTCTCTGAGATTTTCAAGTGATAGTGACAAAGGAAAGTTTGGATCTCAGGTGGCCTAATGAAGGACTATAGTTTGGATACTTCATAAGTTTGTATGTCTCTATGGAAAATTGCAAAATGAAGCTCGGATATGTCCCTCTGTGATTTCGGGTAGACAAGGATAGGGAGAAGTTTAGATCATCCTTGAGATTCGGATAACTGTTTTGGAGAAGAAGTTTCAGTACCATAAATAGAGAAACACAATTCGAAGAGGAGGCTACTGTGAGGTGTGAAGTCTAGGATCTATGTAATTCAGATCACAATGAGTGAGTAACAAGTTTGCAATATACACAGTGATGAAGTCTCACCATAGTGCCACAACCTCAGTGGAATCTCAGTAAGGGTCTTGACGCTATGTCTATGCCATGATAGAAGAAAGATCATGGTAATATGACAATGTGGAGTTCTTATAGGTCGAAATGGAAGAGGATTAAAGAAGAATGGTGACTATTAAGAGAACGTGTGTCCTAGTCTTGGAGTGGCTAATAGGTCAAGGGTATTGGTCTTGGTATTCCTCAATTGAAATCTCTATAAGAAAAATTTGTGTGGGTTTTCCTCTCAAAGAGAGAGGTTTTGGCCCTAGCTTATAGCCTACATGATGTGTCTCTTGTGTATTTATGTTCATGCATTGGTTACTGTTTGATGAAGAAGAACACTAATAATCTAACATGAAGAAGATCCTAATCTAAATAAGTAAAAATAATTCACAAGTAGTCACTAAAGAAGAGAAATCACCTAATGCTATTGCCCTAGATTTCTCAACATGGTTTCAGAGCTAAGTTGTCAAAGTCAAGAAAAGGACATGCAGCTATAGAGACACTCAAGGTTCAAGTTTTTAAGAAAGGAATCAAAGCAATTCGAAGGGTATCAAAGAGAAATTTCAAGATTTACATTGAAGAATTAAACCATAGATTGAAGAAGCAGTCCGTACCAGTAAGAGTGTTGGATCCTATAGTATTAAGTAAAGACCACAAAGACCCTCATCAATATGAAGATATCTATAAAGCAAGGAATCCCAAAGGATAGAAAATAATTTCTAGGACTAATATCACATCATCTTGGAGACCCTAGAAGAATCTATAATGTGTATTCATTCACCACTGAGAAGTCGAAGTATCTTGAAGACAAAGAATGCTAGAAGGTGCTATCATCATCTTCAAATCTATGAGGCAAGTTTCGTCTCATTCAAGAAAGGTTCCTATCCTTCTCCTTAAATAATATCATCTAATGAAGCAACGAATCATCCTCATCAAAGGAAGCAACATTCTCCATTGAAGAAAGGCCTTTTCATTTGGAAGAACATCATCAAAGAGGAAGCACTAATGCATCTTCTTCAACCATCATCAAAGTGATCAAGATGAAGATTTCATATTCACTTGTCAAGTAACTATCTTTCATTATTTAAACAAATTTAGTAAAATGACTTCATGTTTGCAGGAAGATCTATAAGCTGGTTAGGTCATCGAAATTCCTTGCATGAAAAAGGAGGATAGACATAGTCCTCGAAGAAAGTGAAATCATTGAACACATCAATGAAGAAGGTCTCCTCTAAATTTATGGAAAGATATTCTTATGAAAGGTCCCCTCATATAGCAATATTGGAGACATCAAAGAGATATGATAAGCTCGTAAGAATATTCTCTAAAGATGCGGTAAGGAAGGTCACATGACTTATATCTAACCTACACAAAATTGAAGGTATCAAATAATGAAGGGATATCTTCATAAGATCTCAACTGTGACATATGGAATGATGATAACAAGATAATCATCATTGTCCTAAAATGCACTAACTGATGAAAAAGGTAACAAATACCCATGACTATAAGAAAGTTACCTCATTCAACAACTTGTGGTTTCTATACAAGATAGAAGAAGACAAGTTGAGGGAAAAAGCATTAAAGGTTAAAGGACTCAAACACTTGCTGGAAGGAAAGGAAGTTTGGAAAATTCTGGTCTTTAGAAAAGAAAGAAGAGCATAGTTGAGATTCAATGTTATGACTATAAACTTTACAGGATAGATTTTCTTAAAGGGAAAATAGTAATAGAAAGAAAATAAGTCTATATCACCAAAGGAGTGGAGGAAGCCGAAGAAAGGAAGTTCAAGAAAAGAGGAAGTAAGAGATCTCGACTGAGATATTCTTCCTCACAAAAGTTCTTTTCATAGCTCCTAAACCTTATAGGATATGGCTGTAAGAAATAATAACATGCATTGTGGCATCATAGAAGCATTAGAAATGAGATCTTGTGACATCACCATAGGAAACATGAAGTATGTCTGATGGTCAAAGGATATAGATCTTGATGACCTCTTTGAAAAATAAAAGAAGAAGTCATCAAGGAAAAGTCTCATCAGACATCTATTTAAAAGGGAAACATCTACTGAGTAAAGATATACGATATGGAATCCTCATTTGAGGATTCACCGATCCAGAGAGGAAGAAAGTGTTTCATAAAGATCTCTAGCTTGTGGAGTTCATGGGATGATGGTATGATGACATGAGAGATGAAGAAAATCAAGGGGTTGAAGATATTTTCAATCAAGGAAGCTGCTGAAAGAAGCCTATATGACCTAAAGATAAATAAGGTATGTATGCTTGTATTTAATACTATAAATTCATGCCGTATGGTTTCATGTAACAAGGATCATTACTATTTTGAGAAGCATGATCAAAGAAAATGAATCTCCTG
Organism: Pinus tabuliformis; assembly: GCA_031772625.1. NCBI lineage: Eukaryota > Viridiplantae > Streptophyta > Pinopsida > Pinales > Pinaceae > Pinus > Pinus tabuliformis. Next base: position 397,229,263 of record CM062815.1, read on the forward strand.
TTATGAAAGAATGTTGAAAAGGCATGAGTCGCACTAGATGAAATCAATGTAATATGTCATCATATGAAGTATGAGGTGGTTGACTACAATTGAGGAACTCTGATTGGAAGCTCCTAGGAATAAAGTGTGTGAAAATATAGGAAGAGGTTGTGATAATATGCAACGAAGGTAGAAGGAATTCAACATCCAAAGTCTAAGAAGATTTGACTATAAGATCTCCTAGAAGGATTTGAAGACTTTGATAGAGGTCAAAGAAAGATAGAGACCCTTGAAACTGAATATGTGTGGGAGATGTGTCAATGTTCATGCAGGATTTTGATACTTACAAGAAGATGTCATGGTGAAAGATCACCATAAAGGTAATTTTGGTTTGAAGTGTTCATTGATTATTTTTAAATTAACATTTGGTTGGGCTTATGTAAGATTGTTAAAGGGAAGATATATGTATTACTTCCAAGCAGACCATATAGAAGGATGTAATTTTCTCTTGAAAAATATGGCAGGAAAGAAAAATAACATAAAGAAAAGCCAGATGGAAAATCCGATGATCACTTTCTAATGAGTTGAAGACATGACTGACTCATGGAAAAAAGTGATGGATGATATGTGCTCGATGTAGAAGTTCCCTAGAAATGAAGACTCCTTGATAAAGAAGAAATTCATGACATTGAAGAAAGGAGATCTTCAAGCAACTGATTGTTTGAGGATCTTTGCATGAGGAGTTGCGATAGGTACTTGGTTAAGAGGGAGCCTTAAAAGGAAGTTTCTTACTTGGAAGAAACTTGGGAAAATTCCTAAGAAATAATCTTAGGTACATTCCTTTGTGATAAGAATGAGTACATTCCTTTAAGGGAATAAATCCTCCTGGTTTGAAAAAGGAGATATAGACATGTCATTCTAGTCTTCACCTGGGAAGACATAATGGAGGATTTTCATTTGGAATCTGATGCTCTTTGAGGATGAGATAGGAAATCCAATAGTATTAGTAGTCATGGAGAACCGATATTCTTTGAGGACTAGGGAGTCTAAGATAAGAATAGTTCTCATGGAGCATATCCCGAGTGAACATGAGTGGGGTATGTTCCTAGAGAGACAATGATGAGCATGTCTATAAATCATTAGTCTCACCAACATCGAGCTCAATATCTTGTGGAGAGATGGAGTTGTTAGTGAAGTCCTTGCCATATAACAATGTTGGTTGATATGATTCTATACAAATGAGTTAAAAATTGAATTCTTCTTATGAGAAATTATTCAAATTGAGAAGACCAAGTACAATTATGAATACCTCCCTAGTTAAGAGGGAGCGTTGTAAAATGTAACTAGGTTCGGTCTTCATAATGATATGTAATTATGATCTTTGTAAATGATGAAATAAAGAGAATTAAATTATTTTTGTAATGCCTTGGTTCATGAGTTTCATGTGCAAGAGTTTTTATTCTAGATGGCTCCCATTGAGAGCTTTAGGTTTTTTCAAAGAGTCAATATCATGTATGAAGATATGTCAAACATATTCTAGTCGATAGGACTATTAGAGGACTGTAAAGTAGCCCTCCAAAGACAAGCACAATTCCCATCTTCATGTCGGCTTCTATAAGGAAAAAATAACACAATTCGGCTCACAAATAAAATACACATCCATTCCTTGAATGCATGTTGTCTAATTTATGGGACAGACTGCTATAAATACATGGCTAGGATCTCCACATTTCTATAGTTCACAAGCTCAGATTCCTCTAAGATTTTCAGACATTTTCTCTGAGATTTTTAGGTGACCATGACAAAGGAAAGTTCGAATCTTGGGTGGCCTAATGAAGGGCTACAGTTTGGATACTTCAGAAGTTTATATGTCTCTATGAACTGTTGCAAAATGAAGCTCAGATATGTCCCTTTGTGATTTCGAGTAGACAAGGAAAGTGAGAAGTTAGGATCATCCTTGAGATTCGTATTGGAGAAGAAGTTTCAGTACCCTAAATAGAGAAACATAGTTCGGAGAGGAGGCTACAATGAGGTGTGAATTCTAGGAGCTATGTAATTTGGATCATAGTGAATGAGTGATAAGTTTGCAGTCTACAGAGTGATGAAGTCTCACCACAGTGTCACAATCTCGTTGGAATCTTAGTAAGGGTCTTGATGCTATGTTTGTGACATCATAGGAGAAAGATCTTGGCAATATGACAGTGTGGAGGTCTTACAGGTCGAAGTGGAAGAGGAGTCACGTAGAAAGGTGAATGTTAAGAGCACATGTTTCTTGGTCTTGGTGTGGGTAATAGGTCAAGGGTATTGGTCTTTTTATTCGTCAATTAGAATCTCTATTAGAAGAATTTGTGTAGGTTTTTCACTCAAAGAGAGAGGTTTTGGCTCTGGCTTATATCCTACATGATGTGTCTCTTGTATATTTATGTTCACACATTGGTTACTGTTTGATGTAGAATAACACTAATAATATAACATGAGTAAGATCATAATCTAATAAGTAAAAATCATTCATAAGCAGTCACTAAAAGAAGGGAAATCACCTAATGCTTGTTGGTAAGGTAAATCCCCTCTGCGGACAGAGGCGATCCCACTAGCCTATCACAGAACTAGCCACAAACAAACCACGCTGCTACGCAAGTTCCTAGTTATGCATCAAAGGTGAATCAAGAAGACTAACCTGGAGTCCAATGCTATGATTGAAGTAGAGTTGATATCCTCGCTCCCTTGCTCCAACAGATCATAACGAATACCTGCACATGCAAAGGAAGAGACAGATACCAACATAAAAACTACCAAGGCACAACTATATTTCAGTCAGAAAGGAAATAAATCAACATATCACCATGATAGATAATGAGATTGGAACTATAATAGCAGTCGCTCATCAATTAATAAACAGGAAAAGTTACAACCATTGTTCTGACGTCGACCCTTCTCCTGGCTGGGCGAGTAACTATATGTGTCTTGACATGCATCTCTTCCCCGGCAGCATAACCTCTCTAGCACTCACTAGCATTCCTCCAAGAACTCAACATCTAACACTCCATGACCAATAATCATCACTACTATCAGTCAATCACCAAATCACTAGCATAACACTAACACCAACACTCTCTCCAGCCCTCTCTCTCTGGCACTAGCTTGTCCAATGCATAATGACAAGCTTATATAGATGGATAAGGGAGGAGGATGCGATGAACCGGGACACCTTTCGCGGATTTAGCAAAAGCCATAAAGATGGATAAAGCTCGACAAAAAACTGATTTTCTATCCTCAGAAAAGCTCCATGTAATGAAGGAAACAACAGTTGGATGTGCATTAAGGCAAAAAGCACGACTAAATTTGGTTGGCGCGACTGTTGCTCTAAGATAGAGTGCCAATGGTCGTGCCCTCTTTTGAGGATCTCCATCATTGGCGCGGGTAGGATACTGTGGACTGGCGCCAATGGAAAAAGAGCACTTTTTAGGGATGATCTGCAGAAGGTGTCTTCAGGGAACATGGAGTACATACTCAGGGGAACATAATGCAAGTGTTTTTAGCCCTTGTCACTTCTTATAACTCCCGGAATGAGTCCTCTAAGGTACGACAAGAGGAGTAACAGGGATGGTGACAAATTACTGTGTAACAGATGCCCCCTAAAGCATGAAGTCCGAGAGGTGGAGAGGGGTGAAATTCTTTACCAGAACACACATAAGAGCACACAAGAGCACATATAGTTACTGCCGCCGAGGAGCTGTATTAAGAGACATGATTGATAGTTCAATTACATGATGTACATGGCATGGTCGCAGCCATCCATAAGAGAGTACATAAATAATCTGGATCCATAGTATGGATGCAACCATCTGGTTAGGATCAATGAACTGACTCAGGTATGGTCGCAGCCATCCAGTGAATGAGTCAAGTACCAAGAATCACGCCTGGATTACAACAGACACAATCCAGGGTCTTGCGCTCCATCTCGACCCGAACAAGAGTACAAGTCCAAGCATGTGAATATATGAGTTGAAGTCGAACATGCATGAACATCGCCTGATTACCAGTCAATAATGGAAACTGTTAACAGACGCGAGAGGTACCACCAATAATGACAATGGCCCTCAAGGTACTATAGGTACAATCTACGGTGTGTGAATTAATGAGCTGAATTCGAACACCCGTAGAATCATTCGATCAGAGGCCAATGATGAAAACCTCACGTCGAACACGAAGAACCTGCCATTGAGGCATGCAGGCTCCAAGGCATCGGAAGGGAGTCTCTAGGTCAACTTCCTGGATAGTGAGCTGAAGTCGACAGGGAGTGACCTTGATCGAAGGTGGGCCATAATGTTTCCAACATCATTGACACGAGACAGAGAGATAATGTCGTGAATCAAGATTGTGCAAACTATCAGAGGGAGGTTGTTTATTTGCAGAGGTCAACTTCTCTTGAACATATCGGCGGCACATTAACAGAATTGGCAGTATTTGACATCAATGTATCACAGGTCATTATGATGAGGCAATGAGTGAATGAGAGGTCAAATAGAGTACCCAAATCCATGGAAGCAAGTGAAAGATATGAGATGAAATATCCCCACCCTGGACACGAAAGAAAAAAGTGCCATGTTCAAGAGCGACATACTGCCGTTACGGTAACAATTATGGTTCAAAAAATTTTATTTTCCCCCACCATTTCTGGCGAGTACCCCAGTTATTTTTAACAAGCTTGATGGGGATAGCATATGCTTGTGTTGTGACAAAATCCGATGTCATTAAGTTTTAACGAGTCTGACAAAGGAAGAACTCGACGTCTTTTCTTGTTTAGAGAGTTTGAAAAGACAGCAGAAAAGGAAACTCCAGGGATGTCCTGTTTCGTAAAGTTGTGTCTCTCGGGCCCGAAAAAGTATAAAATAATACCCGAAAGAACCGCCTGATCATTACGATCGAGGAGTACTTTTCATGATTAGTGACTTCGACCTGAAAAAGTAAAAAGCGGTCAAAACCACGTCGTTTCGTAACCACTAACAAGTTTGAAACGACAAAAACCAGGTAATCTTTTTATGTTTTAACGGTCGACAAAAAGAACTTAACACGACCGGCCCTTATTAACATTTAACGAGTCAAGAGGAGTGACTCGGCAATCTTTTCATATTTTACGAGTCAGAAAAGAGCGTAAAGGCGACTCGTCCTGAAGGAACGAGTGGTATAAAGGGTAGCAACTGGTTCCGGTAATGATGGAACTTGCTCAAACATGTAAAGGTCAAGAAGCTGGCTAATAAAACCACTCATCGCTGCGGTTCCTCAGGAAAGGATAAACAACCAAGTGAAAGCATATGGTCGGCCAAAGAGATGGTGGCGATGGAATGAAACAACCAAGGCTCATCTAGCAAAATTTAGCAGATAAAAGGCAATCACGGGATGATGTAAATCAAGTATGGGTTCATTTTTACACAAGCTTGAACCATAGAGAACTTTGCTTGGATGGGTTCATTTTTACACAAGCTTGAACTATAGAGAACTTTGCTTGGGTTCGGTTTCATGTTTACACAAGCTTGAAACGAAAAACTATGCTTGTTAAAAATTTGCATGCCCCCAGCATGATAATGCAACTCGAGGTACATGCCCCCCAAGCTTCATGGCATTCACGGAGTGGATGGAATGAAGGTTCACTCTCGAGATCTGTGAAAGACTCGACTTGTATTTTACGAGATCTTAATCAAAAGACTCGATTTGGAAAGGGAGTTGTTTCATTTTTTTTTTTTAATGAGGTTGACACAGTAAAAGAACTATCCTCATAACCCTTGTTTCATTTTTTAACGAGCTTGACACAAGACAAGGAACTATGCTCCGACAGACCTAGTTTCATTTTTTAAGGAGCTTGACATAGGAAAACGAACTGTGCTCTGCTAGAACCAGTTTCATTTTTTAAGGAGCTTGACATAGGAAAACGAACTATGCTCCGCCTGAACTTCATCATAATGAACAGGAAGTCGGGGCTTCCAAGAGTGCCTCTCCTGGTGGGAGGTCAACATCTCGGAAGTCAGGACCCAATGCCCCCAGGACACTATGCACGACGGTGGCATCACTGGATACAGGCATGGGATAGGTGGCCACGTAGTTGACCTGCGGGGGGGCAGATGCAACTGGTGGATGAAAACCAGGAGAGGATGACGACTGCGCAGGAGGGACCCGTGGACGAACGAACGATAATTGATCGATAGTCACAATTCTTCCATCGTGTGGAAAGCAAACCACACAGAAAAGTGAAGAGACAAGGGCCCCCATGGCATAAACATAGTCACGACCAAGGAGAAGATTGAAGTCTAAAGCACCTTGGGTAACCCATATGTCTAGATAGACGGTCTTGCCTCCCAAAGTAATAGGGAACTTTGGAAGGAGCCCTAATGGTTGGCTAGTTCTTCCGTTAAAAGCAGTCAGATTCGATGCTACGGGCACAAGCTGTGGGGAACCCAAAGCTTGCCAAATAGTGGCAGACAGAAGACTAATAGATGCGCCCTCATCCAAGACAGTGCCAGGTATTGCCTTGTCATAGGCGTGTACCGTGACCCAAAAAGGCACATGAGATGGGAGGTGGAAGGTAGTCAAACGTCTCCAGTCGAAGGAAGCGATTGAATTACTTGGTGGGGGAATCGTATGATTGCCCCCCTGCTCGGGAGAGAGCGCAATAGGACTCTCAGATGTAGGAGAATTTGAGGAGACGAGAAGAACATGAGAATGATGCTCTTCCGAAACAGAGTGGTCAGCGGGTGGTGAACTCGAGTCGACACTCTTTCCGACCAATGGTTGGTCTAGAATAGGCTTGGCAGAGCCAGATTCAGGAAGAGGAGGCTGGACAAGAGAGGAATCTTGGTTGATTTCTTTGTCAGCAGGGGAACATTCTGCAATTGCAGAAAGACGTTGATAACCAGCTGGAAGTTGAGGTGAGGGAGCTGTAAGACTTTCCAAGACAATGGAGGCTTTATCCATGAGTGGACAAAGGTGAAGGGGATGATTTCCTTCACAAAGTCTACAAGGGATTCAAATCTTCCCTTTTCCCTTACCGTTTCTAGGTGATAAGGTAACATCGCCATGATCGACAGAGGACGATGCAGGGTGGTCCGGATCATGAGACCATACTTCTAACACCCTGGGAATGCCAGGACAATCGCGGAGAAGGTGGTCTTCCTTGCACAACTTACAAGGAAATTTGACCTTCCGCGGAGGAGCACTAGGTGGCTCGACCTGGGTTATACCTTTAACCTCTGGTTTAGGGGTCTTCTTCTTCTTTTTCTTCTTAGCCACCTGGTTAGTGAAATCCAAGGTTTCACCAGGCGAAGTAGAAGATGAGGACGCAGCAGTAGGCGAAGAAGGGGAAGGGTCCACCTTGGAATCAGCAAGACGTTGTTCGGGTGGAGGAGGTGGTGGTGGACCTGAACTGAACGGAGGAGCACTAGAGGGTATCTCAGGCTCCTTCCCGGTAGATGGCGGGTAATCTTTTGTTCGAGTACTGATATTGATGGGTACTGTACCAGCCATAAACACTTGAGAACCAAAGGAAGAGGGAGGCTGAGTAGGGTCAGCCACCATTTGATTTTTTTGAGTGTGTTGGGTGGGAAAGGGCTCTTTGATCACCGCAGGAGTCCCAGGGGTGCCTTTTAACAAACGACTAACTTCAGACCACCTCGGGCAATCCTTGGTATAGTGATCCTCATCGCAGATAAAACAAGGATACTTGGGTTTGCATTTAGTGCCGTCCTCGGGTTGAGGTTTTGGGGCTTCCTGTTTGGGTTGTTCTGGTTTATTTTTCACTTTCCCTTTTTTCTTCTCTTTCGAGGCCTTGTTTGCCGTATTAGATTGGACGGCATTAACCTCAGAAGTAACATTCGAAGTGGGTATTACCTGGGAGGTGGGTTCATTCAGAGCAGAAGTTATCACACTCGAGACCACTGAGTTTGAAAGCAACCATACGGGTAAACCAATGGTCAACCCAGGCAAAGACAATGTTGCGATATACTGAACACCAACATTTCCAACAGAAGGAAATGGGCGAGGGTACCCATCAGGAGGAACACCTTGGCCGATGGGCACCGGAAAGGCTGCCATTGAACGAGGAATAACCCTACTCAAGCTAACACAAACAAAATCTAATTGGGTAGATGTTATCGTGGCCAATAAATTTTAAGACACTGAACTTAACCTTTTCATTTTTTAAGAGTCGAGAAAAGGGTAAAAGATGACTCTAGTCTCCTTCGAATATTTAATGAGCACGAAGTGACAAGACACTCATAGGCACCTTTTCGTTTAGGGAGTCCGAAAAGGATCAAAAGTGACTGCTCTGGAATTCTAGGTAGAGGGTGTGCCAAACTTTTCGCAAAACCACAGAATACTTTTTAGGGTACGGGTGGTCGATCTTCGTGAATGCTGTGTTCACTGCATTGCGAATCGTAGGGCGGCTGACACGACTTCCTATGGATAAAGGCTTTATTCCTATAGGGGTCTCCCAATATATACTCGACGGTACGTGGGAGCACAGTCCATATTGGCAGCTACCGTTTCACCGTGGAGGAATCACCCAACCACTCGACGATAAACTACTAGGTTTAACGACGCCGGAACACGTCTCTAACCTAGACCTCTAGAGTGTTTGCGTTATGTTCCAATGCGTTGTTATGTTCATTGAGTTCATTTTAAAGTTTATCTTTGATTATGTTTCAGTTTTTTGGTCCTACCGTATGTGATATCTCGAAAACTTCTTACATGCTATATGCCGAAATTAAATCATTTGATTCGATGAATTCTATCTACAGGAGGGTTGAGATCTTTTTCACAAACGAAATGATCACTTCAAAAAAGAACAAAGATCCTAATGCAGCTAATAACAAGAAACGAAACTTTGTCTTTTTCTTTTCAATAGCAACAAATAACAATAAATTCTAACTACTATAATGCAAGAGATTTTTTGTTTTTCTTTCCTTTAAGATGGCATGATGCATGTAAACAAATTCTAAGAGATATGCACAATCCAAGTTCAGTCAATGAAATAGAACCAATTCTAAAACACAAAATGAACCATGCAAGCAAGGAAAAACACAAAAACTAGTGAACTTCAAAGAGGCTAGAAGTGAAGTATTCAGAGTATAGAAGATCAAGCTTTAACAAAGCACTGGATAGGTGTAGAACAATCAACAAGCTAACTGGATGATCAAGAGACCGAAACTTCCCACAGAAGGCTAGACATGCAAAGTCACTAGAAATAAGCAAACATCTGAGGGATACAGGCTAAAACCAGTCAAGCAGAGGTTCAACACAGTTCCAGAGGCTGAAAGAGATATATAAAGAGACTGAATGAGATTTCCACCCACACACAGGCAAAATTTACAGAGCTGGCGCGACTGTCAGCCTGCAACTTACGCTACCACAGAATTGGTGCGAGTTGCTTTTGAGCAACGTGCGCCAACTGGCGCGACTGTCAGAGAAATAACCGCGCCAATTAAGCTTGCCAACTAAAAATATAAATGATACGACCTCAGGTCGGGTTGACAGTGCTCAGATGGGTCAAACAGTAAAGAATCAACTCAAAACTGACTCAGGAAGCTCATGCACTCAAGCAAGCAGAAGAAAATTAACATGCAAGACAGAAATCAAAGAGTTACTCCCCAGCGGAGTCGCCAATTTGTTGGTAAGGTAAATCCCCTCTGCGGACAGTGGCGATCCCACTAGCCTATCACAGAACTAGCCACAAACAAACCACGCTGCTACGCAAGTTCCTAGTTATGCATCAAAGGTGAATCAAGAAGACTAACCTGGAGTCCAATGCTATGATTGAAGCAGAGTTGATATCCTTTCTCCCTTGCTCCAACAGATCATAACGAATACCTGCACATGCAAAGGAAGAGACAGATACCAACATAAAAACTACCAAGGCACAACTATATTTCAGTCAGAAAGGAAATAAATCAACATATCACCATGATAGATAATGAGATTGGAACTATAATAGCAGTCGCTCATCAATTAATAAACAAGAAAAGTTACAACCATTGTTCTGACGTCGACCCTTCTCCTGGCTGGGCGAGTAACTATATGTGTCTTGACATGCATCTCTTCCCCGGAAGCATAACCTTTCTAGCACTCACTAGCATTCCTCCAAGAACTCAACATCTAACACTCCATGACCAATAATCATCACTACTATCACTCAATCACCAAATCACTAGCATAACACTAACACCAACACTCTCTCCAGCCCTCTCTCTCTGGCACTAGCTTGTCCAATGCATAATGAAAAGCTTATATAGATGGAGAAGGGAGGAGGATGCGATGAACCGGGACACCTTTCGCGGATTTAGCAAAAGCCATAAAGATGGATAAATCTCGACAAAAAAATGATTTTCTATCCTCAGAAAAGCTCCATGTAATGAAGGAAACAACAGTCAGACGTGCATTAAGGCAAAAAGCACGACTAAATTTGGTTGGCGCGACTGTTGCTCTAAGATAGAGCGCCAATGGTCGCGCCCTCTTTTGAGGATCTCCATCATTGGCGCGGGTAGGATACTGTGGACTGGCGCCAATGGAAAAAGAGCACTTTTTAGGGATGATCTGTAGAAGGTGTCTTCAGGGAACATGGAGTACATACTCAGGGGAACATAATGCAAGTGTTTTTAGCCCTTTTCACTTCTTATAACTCCCGGAATGAGTCCTCTAAGGTACGACAAGAGGAGTAACAGGGATGGTGACAAATTACTGTGTAACAATGCTAATGCCCTAGATTTCTCAACAAGGGGGGAGAGAGAGAGAGGGGGGGAGGGGGAGGGAGAGAAATAAAGAGAGATCAAGAGAGAGAGAGAGGGGGGAGGGGGAGGGAGAGAAATAAAGAGAGATCAAGAGAGAGAGAGAGTGGGGGGAGAGAGAGGGGGAGCGGTAGTGGGAGGGGGAGAGATTGAAAGAGGGAGAGAGAGAAGGGGTGGGGGAAGGGAAGGGGAAGAGAGTGAGACAGGGACAATGGGTGGGGAAGGGGAGTGGGAAGAGAGTGGGAGAGGGGGAGGTGGAGACAGGGAGAGAGATGGAGGGGAAGGGATAGGGGGAGTGAGAGGAGGAGAGGGTGGGAGAGGGGGAGGAGGAGAGGGTGGGAGAGGGGGAGGGGGAGAGGAGGGAGAGGGAGGAAGAAGCAGAGAGAGAGAGAGAGAGAGAGAGATAGAGAGAGAGGTGGGGAGAGGGGGAGAGGGAGGGAGGGAGTGGGAGAGAGAGGGGGGTAGGGGAGAGAGAGAGAGAGATAGGGGTATGGGGAGGGGGAAGGGTAGAGAGAGAGAGAGAAGGGGGGGGATGGAGAAATAAAGAGAGAGAGAGAGAGAGGGAGGTGAAGAGAGAGAGAGAGAGGGATGGAGGAGGAGACAGAGAGAGAGAGAGATAGAGAAGGGGGTGGATACAGAGAGGGGGGGGGGCAGAGGGAGGGAGGGAGAGGGAGAAAGAAGAGTGGGTGAGGGAGAGGGGGAGAGAGAGGGAGGGAGTGGGAGGGAAGGAGAGGGAGAGAGAGAGAGAGTGGTAGTTTGTGGGAGATATACATACATACATATATATATATATATATATATATATATATATATATATATATATATATATATATATATATATATATATATATATATATATATATATACATACAAATATCTATATCTATATCTATATCTATATATATATATATAACGAGAGTGAGAAAGATAATGATAGTGAGGAAAATAGAGAGAGAGAGAGAGAGAGAGAGAGAGAGAGAGAGAGAGAGATGGAGAAAGAGAGATAGGGAGAGGGGTAGGGAGAGGGGGAGGGGGAGAGGGAGGGAGAGGGGGAGGATGTAACATCCATGGTAATAATTCCATGTAATAAAATTTAAAAACAATAAGCTCAGTTGATGGGACACTTATTCTAAGCCGAATGTTGTGCAAGGCATCCTAGGGGGGTGTTTGTTTGGTTGTTTATGGCTAAGGAAATTGGAAAAGGCAATGTATAAGGCTTTGGAAAGGAAAAATGGAATTTTTGGCACATTTATTTATGAAAATAATGGAAATTAGGAGTAAAGGGAGGTGAAAGGTCACAGGTTTCATGTGAGGAGGAAAATAAAGGAAAATAATGGAAAATGAATAAAATAGAGGCCTCATTCATAAAAAGGATTTTTAGGATCAGTTGGTAAGCTTTTGTCAGTTGAGTTTTGGAGCTCTCTCTCTCTCTCTCATACTCTTGGACACGTAGGGTTTCTTGGAGAAATTTTGTATTGGGAGTAAGAAAGGAAAATAAGGAAAGAGGAATCAAAGATCAAGCAGGGAAAGGCAGGGTAAAGCAGCGACAACAGGGTTCATTGCAGGTATCAACTTGCATGTGTATTTTCCTTACTAGATTTGGCATGCATGGAATTTCATGTGATTTTTTTATATCATGGAATGGGTTTTTCTAGGTGTAACAGTGTTTTCAGCCTAGCCTTGCCATTTCTAGATAGTCATCGTGTGATGGGGTTCTCATGTTTTGGTTGAGTTGGATTTTTGGATGCATTTGAATTTGTGTGGGGTGGATCTCTCAATTATAGATCGCATGGCCTAGTAATCCCGAGTTTGGGATATGCAATAAAGAATGGAGAGTGGGTCCTATTTTAGGGCCTAGTGATCTAGGTTTGGATTCTGGTAAATCCTAAGAGACTAGGAGAGAGGAAAATTCCTCACAGTGTAGGTGGAGAAATCTGGTGGCATCCATGCTTGTTTGGCCTAGTGATCGGGTGGAGATCACGGTAAAGACTCTTATAATGTGTTCATTGTGTTGGCCTAGTGATCCAGGATGGATTATAGTAAATCATGGTATCTGTTGATGAGGGTGAGGTGGTTTAGCCTCAGTATTCCTTGGTTGGTTCTTTTGGTTTGAGTCCCACATTCATGCTTGGAATATGGCACGAGGGCAAATGGCTGAAGAGATATTTTTCTCAACCATTCTATGGTCGAGTGGAACGTGGTAGTCCCATCTGTAGTTGGTTTATTGCATTCATTAATGATAAATTCATTTCCTTGATTTCTATGTGCAAATGAATTAATGTATATGTGGATTTTGATGGCTGATATGTTTATGGTAATTATGTTCCTATTATGTTGGTTATATGTATTTTTATGACAACAACTATGTATGGCTCTCAGCATGTTTTTACTTTGAAATGAATGGATAGTGTATCTATGGCCTAATAGATGATAATGCAGTAAATGAAATGAGGGAACAATGGTCCATAGTGATTCTTAGATAAGTATGAGATCCCTACACTTAATTTTGTTGTCTACACCTGTAGTTTAAATGTTGATGATATGTTTGACGAAATTCCTGGCATGGCATGTAGGGGTCTGATAGAAGTATTGTTTGACTTATTACTTTTGGATCATTGTTTCCCTGTATTTTTACTAATTTCAAGCTATCGCTCCATTATGGGCAGTGGTTTAGGCTATGGGCTTGAAAAAGTGGCTTAAATCCTAGGTTCGTTGGCACAGAACTGGAAATTTTGGTATCTAGACATTGGCACGCGATCTTGTGAGAGCGACTTTGTGTTTCTGGTCACTCCCTTGCCCAAAACATGAGAAAGACTATGGAAAAAGAGATCTAGAACAACATTGGGACCCAGGGATAGGTTGTCTGAGTGGTTCACATGTCTCCTGAGTATTCTAAAGATGATGTTTCATGATTGTGTGTGATGTTTCTATTGATTCCACTTCCTTAGGGTCACATAGGAGGTCAAATCTAATCATAATAGCCTCTCGTCTCATGTTTATCCCAGTTGGCATGTTTACTTAGGTGGATTTGGAAGGAGGGTGTTACAAAGTGGTATTAGAGCATGGTTCAACTCTCGAACTGGATGGGTAGTGTGTGTTGGTCATGCATGCATGTCAATTGCATGTGTGCTTCTTATTCTTGCATTTCATGTTCTTGTTACATTTTCTTGATGATTGATTATGGTTGTATTATGGTTGTTATTGAGAATTTGATATTGACTTCATGAAAAGTATTTGTCATGAGTATGTGACTGGTTGCATATGGATTATATGTCACTTACATGTTGATTTTATGTCACCTACTTACATCCTTGTATGTGAGGTTACATTCTTGAATATGTTGATTACATGTATTAGTCTTGTAGGTTGATTACAAGAACTGGACGATTATTCTCGACTACATGTGTTTATGTGTATGTGTAGTTGATTAGGCATTGCCTATGTGTGTTGTTGGTTGCATATGGAAATATGTACAATGGAGTAATGGTTGTTGTGATGCATGAGGTCATACCATGCATTGTTGATATGGACTTGCATTGATGACTAGACCCTAGTTAGAGTGATGTTTATATGTTGACACATTTATTTGTGTGTATATATATATATGTTGTTATGATTATGTTATACATGTTTCATGCTGATTGTTGATCTTGTAGACAAGGTATCCTCCCCAAGCAATACTAAGATACATTGATTTATTGTGATTTGGTTTATCTGACATATTATTCATTGCAAGAAAGAGATCAAATTCTAGCAAGATGGTTGAATTGGTGTTGGGAATCCTCCTGATTTGAAAGTTACACTAAGGAGCTTAAAGGAAGAGATAAGGAGTTGTAAGGCAGATAATGACCGAATCATACAGGCACAAGAGAAGCAAGCAGAGGTTAATGTTATACTTCTTCAGAGTTTGTTACACTTGTACCGACAAGGACCACTTCGGATCAGCCATGGACATGAGGATGGAACTAATCGGGCATATGGCAGTAGGTCTCCTGGTAGACACAGGTCACATAGATCTAATACCGTGAGAGATGGCAGGTTGTTAGACACTCCAGATAGGAGGGGTGATGAGTACAAGTACTATTATAATTCTGATAGACATCATGATCATCATCGCTATCATCCTTATAGGAGGAATGATAGGGGATACTTGCTAGATGAATTCAAGAAAGAGAAGCCACCCACTTTTGATGGAGATGTGAAGAAGTCAGAAGAAACAAAGGTTTGGATATTTGGGATGAACAAATTCTATGAGTTTCATGAGTACACAGATAACATGAAGGCCAGAGTAGCTATCTTCATCTTGAAAGGTAAAGCATAGATTTTGTGGGAAGATGTGAAGCGTGTCAGAGACATCAGGACAATTGATTTGAGTTAGCGGGGGTTCAATAGGATTTTCAGGAAGAAGTACTTGTTAGAAAGGTACTATGACAATAACGTTAAGGAATTTTATGAGCTAAATATGGGATCAATGACAAATGAAGAGTACATGACCAAGTTTCTGGAGCTATTGAGTTATGTAAATTATCTTATTGATGAGAAGGCTAAAGTTCAGATATTTTTCAATGGTTTTCCATTAGCATTTAGAGATTGGATTGAGTATCATGAGCCTTGGGCCTTTGAGGAAGTTATTGAGAAATTGTAGCATAGTTATGAATAACCAAAGCATAAGAATGAATCTCAACATGGATGGAAAGGAAAGGACAAAGGTAAAGGTAAATGGAAGCCTAAGAGGACAAGGTCCTCACATGTAGATGAGAAAGAGAATGTGTCACCACAAAAGAGATTTAATGTAGCTAGATAGGGATATGGGTCATAGTAGCAGCAACATCAAAGAGGTGATGGCACTAGCCAGTTGGAGTATTGCGCATGTGGTAAGGAGCACTTTAAGATAGATTTTCCACATAATCAACGTGGTAGAACTCATATATATAGTGCACAGGAGGCACAAACTATTGGGGAAGTTGGTTAGAGTGTTCCACGTATCTATGCAGCAGTGGAAAATAGGCAGGAAAATCATCAGGCATCTACCATTGAGATGAACGGTAAGATTTGTGATCAATTTTTTTCTATTTTGATTGACCTTGGATATAATTTTAACTATGCTAGTCCTGCCTTGGTGGATAAGTGTGGTTTGAGTAAGGAATTACATGCAGAGTCTTGGTTAGCGTAGTTGGATACAAGTACAAAGAAGAGAGTTCTTCATTAGGTAAGAGATTCTGCATTTTATTTGAATGGTATGTTTTCCGCAACACATTTGAATGTACTACCATTGGGATCATACAATATGTTGTTGGGCATGGATTGGTTGTACCTTCATAGAACCATGGTAGACTATTATGAAAAAAACTATTGAGTGCATTGATGACAATGGAGAATCAAGAGTCTTACAGGGTAAGAAGAAAGCCACATCAGTTAGGATGGGGAAAGCTATGCAAGAAAAGCGTAGCCACAGGAAAGGGTGCAAGATATTTGTAGTAGACATTTCTAGTGATAAGGTTAAGGAGGTTGAGGATGTAGATGTGTTGAACAAGTACCCAGTTTTGTACTTACAGAGTTGCCGCCTTAGAACGATGTAGAGTTTTCTATTGAGTTAGTGCCAGGGGTAGCTCCAACATTGAAAACACCTTACATGATGAGCATGCCTAAGTTGTATGAGTTAATGTTTCAGTTAAAGGAAATCTTGGACAAGGGATACATTAGGCCAAGTGTATCACCTTAGGGTGTATGGATCTTGTTTGTGAGAAATAAAGATGGTACTCTCAGATTATGCATTGACTATAGACAGTTGAAAAAAGTGGCTATCAAGAATAGGTATCCTTTGCTGAGGATTGATGACTTGTTCGATCAATTGAAGGGAGAAAAAATGTTCTCAAAGATTGACTTGAGATCTGGATACCATCAGGTACACATCAAAGAGGACGATATTTACAAGACTTCATTCAGGACCACGTATGGCCATTATGAGTTTGTTTTTTTTCCATTTGGCTTAACTAATGCTCCAACTACATTCATGTGTTTGATGAATAACGTGTTGCATCCATATTTGGATAAGTGTGTTATTGTGTTCATTGATGATATACTGGTATATTCTAAAAATGAGGAAGAGAATGTCGATCTTTTAGCAACAATGTTGAGGTTGTTGAGAGAGCATCATTTGTATCCTAAGTTGAGAAAATGTAATTTATTTTAGAATAAGGTACACTACTTGGGGCATGTTGTGTCCAAGGAGGGCATTGCAATAGATCCAGAGAAGATAAGAGCCATCATGGAGTGGGTAGATCCTAAGAGTGTGGATGAGGTGATATCTTTAATGGGTCTGATAGGCTATTATAGGAGGTTCATCAAGAAGTTCTCACAGATTGCTTATCCTATCACACCATTGTAGAGGAAAGGTAAGAAGTTTAAATGGACAGAGTGTGAGGCTAGATTTGAGCGGCTTAAGCAGTTTTTGACACATCCACCAGTGCTACAGATTGCAGATCCAAACAAAGAGTTTGTATTATGCACGGATTCTTGCAAGAGAGGAATTGGTGGAGTCCTTATGCGAGATGGACAGGTGGTATGCTATGAGTCATGAAAACTAAATGAGATCAGGCAGAACTACATAACAGATGATCTTGAGTTAGCAGTGACCATACACGAATTCAATATGTGGAGACACTATCTTCTTGGTAGGAGGTTTTTACTGATGAGTGATCATATTGGGTTCAGGTATTTGTTTAACAAACCGAATCTGAATGTCAGACAGGCTAGATAGTTTTCCATGATCAACAGGTTTGATTTTGAAATCAGATACATAGAAGGTAAAGAGAACAGGGTGGAAGATTCTCATAGTAGGCGGGTACAGGTAAATCACTTGGCAGCTATGAGCTCCTAGGGAACAGATCTATAAGATAGGATCTTGCAACTAGGTCAACAAGATGTTAGGTATATGGAGACTGTACACAGGTTGAAACAGGGTGCTAGTATAGGTACAAGTGGCAATACAGGTACAGACACAGGTACGAGTATAGGTACATGTGCAAGTGCATAGGGTATGGGTTATTGTCTTACAGCGGATGGATTGGTCAGATTCAAGGATAGGATATATGTTCTAGATAGTAGTGAGCTCAAGAAGGTGATCTTGAGGGAGTTTCATGCGAAACCTTATTAAGGTCACCCAGTGATCCAAGATATTTTACTTATAAATGCATCAGAATTACATATAATGGAGTTAATTAACTATGGAACTTAAAATGCACATAAACAATGCGTAAATAATCAGAAGAACACAAAAACCATGACACAATGATTTGATTACAGAATTCGTCCAATTCAGACTATGCCTCTGGACCCTGCTCAATAGTGGGGAGGCCTTCTTTTTATTAGTGGCATAAAAGAGATAAAAGTACAAGCAAGAAGCAATCCTAACCCTTATACCTCCAAGCTGATAGATGGGCAGAGAATGGAGAGCCCAGCTTTAGAAACAGAGAGTACCACTAAACTCTCGATGAATAATAGTGCAAAAACGCCTATCCAAACTCCCAATTTGGATAATCGGGCCTTCTGCAACCTTCTTAGAACCTCCCTACTACTCAAGGCGAGGTTCCAACCTGCTTCCAAGGTCAGGGTCTGTTTTGTACAATAGAGTCTGAGTATTGCCAGTCCTCTCCACTTTCTCCCAACACAAATAGTAGTATATATAAGCATGGCAGCATACCTCAAAATCGGGGCAATTCTAACATAAGAACCCAAGTTAGCAGGTGGAATCAAGCCGGAAGGATTCATGACAACAACCTCATCACAATAGTGAATCCCCTTTCCAACAAGGCAACCCATTTCAACTACGCATGAATCTCGACAGTGGGTTTATCGACACTTCCAGCTTATCAGCGGACAGTCCAAGCCAAGGTACATGCATCCTGCGATAACCATGGACCCGACAAGAGTGTTAACCATAGGACATAATATTTCGTGTTTGGTAATCCCATCGAATTTTATTTGGCATCTATCACGAGGTCGCAATAAGCTCTTTCCACTGGGGATTTTTTGTAACACCATCCCCATTCCTAAGATTTGCAATATGCGATAAAATCACATTGCTACTGGGTCTTCATCAGGGCCGATATACCTTTTTGTTCCTCCACCGGCCTGCAATATGCGATATCGCAATCGTAGTCGGTAACACTAGGGGCTGATTCTCCTTAAGTCAATCCTCTTTTCGCCGATATGCGATATGCGGGACCCAGTGGAAACTTCCCTCGTCGCGCTCCCTCATTCGTTGAAACTTTGCCATGTCATCTTCTCCTGCCACTTGAACAAGTCAAACTCAAACTTTTACTTGCTCTAAATTTGTCATCTAGACTCAGATTTGAGTGTCGTTTGCACTGTTGGAATCAGGATGACAAGCACTTTGATCTGATGCTAAGTTTATCCAGATTCTACCACATTGAGTTGAGCATTTTACCATGCCACTGGTACTTTTCTGAATATCCACCTAGATCAATCCTCCCCACTAATAGCTTTTGGATTGCAAAAAGACTTTTCAATCAATTGGTAAGTGAGGAAATTTCTCCCTCACTTTTTCCTTCTCCATCTGTCAAGCTTTGCTTGGATGCATTCCTTTGAAGCCAACAGAAATGTACTCTACCAAATGCGTTAACACATCTAGCACATTGTCTATGTCTTCGCCAAACCACACTTTCAACCACCTGTATGTGAGACTGTTACATGCTTTGCAATAATATACAAACCATACATGACTCAAACAACCCCTCACTTTACAAGAGTTTATAGCACACACTCTTTGGTCAAGGATTACATAATAAAAACCAATACCTCAACTATTCATAAGAAAAGGCCACAAACATCATCGTTGCATTTTGAAGTGATGGAAAAAACATCGTCACTTTTACATTTATTTGTAAAGCATCATTTACAAATTGTGGCCATAACAAGCTACTATATCAAAAAAAAAAAAAAAACATATTTTACTTAATAAAGAAGAACGCCATGAATGTGGTGGATTCGTTTGTTGAAAATTTTCACCCATTGGCTTCTTGATCGATGCTTTCTCGGCATGAAGCATGACACGTGGCTCCGTAGTGGCCCACCTCATTGCAGTGACTACAATGACTCTTCCTCCTCCAAAATTTCTGGGTCATCTTGGAGCGCTTTCCCCTAGTGCTCCTCTGATAAGTGTTCATGGAGCCCTCACTATCACTGGAATGTGAGGAAGTGATTTCATCATCTGTCATTAGTTGGGCATTAGTTGTTTTGGAGCATTCTCCAACTACCTTCCTGACATACCTGAGTCCTGCATGATGACGCAATTCCTCCATCATGATGGAGTTTATAACGCTTTGGCCATTAATATTGAGGCCCTTTCCCTTATACCCCATTCTCTTTAATAGTTTGGAGCCGATACCTATAGTATGTTTTTCAAAAACAACAAAATCATCATTAGGAAAGGTACATGAAGCTGAAGGGTCACTTTTTACATCAAGGCAGTTATGCTACAACTTTTCCAAGGCTTTTTCCTTGGCTTACAACTGGCATAGCAACCTTTGTTTCTCCTTTTCGGCTTTCTATAGGAGTCACCTTAGCTTAGTATTCTCTACTTGAATGCTTTGGTTGATCTCCTCAAGATCCTGGATCCGTGCCATATTTGGTGTCCCTTTCACCTTTGGTACAATATCTATTGAGACCTTTATTTCATTGCCTGAATTGGAACCTAGATTGATGGGTCCATCCATTGTGATCCCAACAGTTGCGATCTTCCTTTCGTTACCAGAATATGACCCCAACTCAATTTGTCTACCTCGGGTAAATCCTGTAGCTGTGACCTTCTCCTCTTCCTTTGATTTCCCCTAGGCCTTAGCTCAGGGTGCAGTTTCCAGCAATTCTCTTCGTTGTGTCCCTCTTTCTCACAATGTGTACAAGAGGGCTTTACTCCTGTTCTCTTGGTTTCTCCAGCTCTTTTTGGGTTGTCATTTTGTTCATGCATCTCCCTGCTCTCAAAATGCATGGCCTTCACACTCGACTCATTGATAGTAGCAGGATCAAACAATAATAATGAATGTGTAATTATGCAAAAAACTGATATATTTAGTTACAATATTTGGTGAATCTAATGGAATTATCAAATTCAATGTTTGTTTCCTAAATTCTTTGGTGAAGTTTTTCACATTTTGACCCTTGATTTTCCTTAGATGTTACCATTCCATTAATGATTTTTGTTTATATCCCACAGGGTAAAACTAATTCTTCAAAGAAGAAATATAATTTCACTATGAGGAAAGAAGGTTACCCATTTTTTTTCATTACGATCTGCAATCCCACCAAGCAAGATCGGTGCGACTCAATCAAAGGGGTGCCAACTGGATCTTTGACTCATCTTCTTCGATCTGTTGGATCTGATAGAACACCTCAATCTTCCTAATCCAATTGTTGATATTTTCTACATTACACTCTCTAGCATGCACAGGCAAGTCAAAATTTACATCTAGTTTAAGGAAAGGTTTCTTAGATGTATGTCTGGAGTCATGATTGGAGTGATGAGAACTATCTCTTGAAGAAGGATAGGGAGGGGGATATTCTCCACCATCTCCTTGATGTGCCGATCGGAAATCATCTATATCTTTCTTCTCATGCTGGAGGGCCTTCTCATACTTTGAAAACAATTTATCCAATTTCTCTGCTATATTGTAGAATACCTTTCGGAAATTATGTTCCTCTTCCCAACGAGCTTCTTCATTGGCCATGTTTCTTCTTCGTTGTGCACATCCTATTGGATCAAAGGAATTAAGCATTCCTTCTCCTTTTTGTAGCTTATTTTGGGTTAGCATAAACTCATGCAATTTGCATCTACAAAGACATGCTCTGATACCAAACTTGATTCAAGATCTTTTACTTACAGATGCATCAGAATTTCATATAATAGAGTTAATTAACCATGGAACTTAAAAAGCACATAAATAGTGGGATATAATCCAAAGAACACAAAAACCATGACAAATTGATTTGATTATAGAGTTCGTCCAATTTGGACTATGTCTCTGGACCCTGCTCAATAGTGGGGAGGCCTTCCTTTTATTAGTGGCATAAAAGAGATAAAATTACAAGCAACAAGTAATCCCAACCCTTATACGTCCAAGATGATAGATGGGTAGAGAATGGAGAGCCTAGCTTCAGAAGCAGATAGTACCACTGAACTCCTGGTGAAAAATAGTGCAAAAATGCCTATCAAAACTCCCAATTTGGATAATCGGGCCTTTTGCAACGTTCTCGGAACCTCATTGCTGCTTAAGGCGAGGTTTCGACCTGCTGCCAGGGTTAGGGTCTATTGTGTGCAATAGAGTTTGAGTATTTGGCCAGTCCTCTCCACCTTCTCTTGACACAAACATTCTTATATATAAGCATGTCAGCATCCCTCAAAATCGGGGTAGTTATAACATAAGAACCCAAGATAGCCAGCAGAATTAGGCCAGAAGGATTCAAGGAAACAACTATACCACAATAGTGAAGCCCCTTTCCAACAAGGCAACCCATTTAAAATATGCATCAGTCTCAGCGGTGGGCTTATCGGCACTTCCAGCTTATCAGTGGAAAGTCCAAGCCAAGACACAGGCATCCTACGATAACCATGGACTCGATAGGAGTGTTAACCATAGAACATAATATTTTGCATCCAATGATCCCATCGAAATCACAATCAGTGTCTATCATGAATTCACAATCGGTGCTTTCCATTGAGGATTTTTTGCAACACCATTCCCATTCCTTCGATTTGTGATATGCAATCAAATCGCATCGCAACCCGGTCTTTGTCGAGGCCGATATAACTTTTTGTTCCTCCACCAACCTGCGATATGTGATATCACAATCATAGTCGGTAACACCAAGGGCCGATTCTCCTTAAGCTGCTCCTCTTTTCACCAATATGTGATATGCGGGACCCAGTGGCGGCCTGCCACATCGTGCTACCTCATTCGCTAAAACTTTTCCATGTCATCTTCTCCTACCACGTGGACAAGTCAAACTCAAACTTTGACTTGCTCTAAGTTTGTCATTTGGACTCGAATTCGAGTTTCGTTCGCACCGTTGGAATCAGGATGACGACCACTTTGATTCGATACTAAGTTTATCCAGATTCTGTGACTTTGAGTTTTGACTCTTTTATCATGCCATTGGTACTTTTATTAAGATCCACCTAGATCACCCAGGTGTTACAGGGAAAAGTGTCTATGTAGAACTGCTAATCCCACTAAGGTGTGGTAGCTACCTTAGAAACAAACAAAGTAAAGCTACTTTCATTTTCCTTTATGAAATATAGATGAGAGAAGAATAAAGGAGACCAACCTTTTTCTTGCGCTTGGTCCCTAGTTCGATTCCTCTCTCTTTTGATAGTCCTTTGCTACTTGCTTCCTTGTACACCCAGCTTCACAGAGTACCTGTAGAATCAAAGTAGCATAACACTATACAAGAACATGGATCTATTATCATAAACAATCTAGGATTAGATGTAAATTGACCATACAAATGCATGAAACATAAATGACACAAGAGTATGGAGCAAAACTTGAATAGCTTTATTGATAATCAAGAAAGAGCCAAGAGAGTTACAACCAGTTGTTCTGACCCAGCATCATCCTCTGAGCAAGTAAGCCCTTCTTCACCTCATGCAAAGCTTAGATCACCCAACACTATGATGTTGCCTCAAGAAACCAACAGCAATTCCTTACAAGATGCAAAATTCCAGCCTCTGGATCTCTGGGATGAGGGATCCATATATAGATATCTGTAAGGGAGATGAGTTAGCTTGTGATTTGATTAGTGTCTTCCCTCTGATAGTTCTTGCTTCCACTTGGAGATTGATGATCTCTTACTCATCCTTGGTCAAATTCAGAATGGCAAGTGTCACAGGAGAAGTTTCTGGAAGATTCCATGCTTCTCCACCTCATGGATTGACATTGCCATTTGTCTCTTCTCGCCCATCGCACCCCAGAGAAGGGATTTTTGAAATGCAACACACCCATTGAGTGTACTTAGGTGAGATGCAACACACTTTGCCTATGGAGTAGGTGAAATGATCATGTTTTGACCAGTTCTGAGTGTTTTTTGATGGAGAACTTCTGGGAGAAGCTGTAATTAGTTGACCTTGTTCCTTTAGGGGTTGGAACAATACTTTTAGGGACTTAGGAGCCCTTGGTTTATGGACATTTTATGCTTGGGGTTGCAGTGCCCAAAAATGTCTATAACAGTTGCCCCCTAAAGCATGAGGCCGTTAATCTTTTTTTATGTCGGGTGAAATATTTTATCATGAGGGTCCAAAGTTCTTTCAAGCTGGGAGGAGACCTGTAATAAGATACAATACAATACATTATCTTCATAATATTTTCATGATCTAGCTGAGGCGGGCATTCCCATGCTCAGCTTTATAAATTCATTTTCATGTACATAGGACAGACAATCGTCTGAGTGTAGACTGATGATTCTGGTAGAGCCATCATCCCTTTGATTGGATGATTATCTGTGCAGCAATGATGTACATTTGATGTCTTTATTTCCCTGAATATATATCGCAGCCTGGATGGATGAAACTAGATCCGGGGTCTTCAATCTCGTTCGATCTTCACTCAAAGTACAAGTCGATCCATGTGAGAGATGTTCTGGAGTCGAACATGGAAAGACATCGCCTGATTACCAGCCAATGATGTAAGCTGTTAACAGGCGCGAGAGGAATCACCGATAATGATAATGACCCTCAAGGTACTGTAGTACAATTCACGTGGTGTGAATAAAGGACTTGGCATCGAGCACCATGCAAAATATTTCGGTCGAAGGCCATTGATGTAAACCTGTCGCCGAAAGTGAGAAACTTGCCATTGAGGCATACAAGCTTCAAAGTACTGAAAGGGGTGTCCCTAGATCGAATTCTTGGATAATGAGCTGATGTCGACAAGAAGCGATCCGTCATAGGAGGGCCTTAATGAATCCCACATCAATGACATGGAATGGAGAAAATGATTTTAATGGAGGTGAAAACGATCTGGTGATATAAGGTTCAGGGTGGCGGTCATGAAAGAATGGAGCGTAAATGTATTGCAGCGGGTGAGACACAGGTGAATTCTCTGAGTGACTTATCTTGAACATATCGGTGACACTGACGTGATGGATTGGTAGCATTAACCCCAAATGTGGATGGTGTGATGGGACCATGGTGATGTGTCCGGTGAATGAAACAACCCAACCCGACTTGGATGCGGAGTGAAAGTGTCATGTTCAAGAGCGACTTGCTACCAACAAAGTTTCTTCAAGTTTTCTTCCCAATTTTTCCCCAGTCCTTGCTGACCAGTACCTCTTTATTTTTGTCAAGCTTGAGGAGGATAACATATGCTTGTTCTATAATTTACCCTTTGGGCAAACCCATCGCTATGTTTTAACGAGCCTAGCGACAGTGAAACTCGTTCTTGTCTGCTATGGACAAGTTTGTCGCTATTAGGTTTTAACGAGTTTAATGACAAAGATAACTCGGTCCTTTTCAATTTTAGAGAGTCTGAAAAGGGATGTAAAGGAAACTCCAAAATCCTTTTTCGTCATCTAATCCCTTAAGTCTGAAAAAGTATAAAACAATACAGAAGGGATGAATTTTCGATACTTTAACGAGCCGAACAAAACAAGCGCTCGATCTTTTTGTGTAATAATCCCTCAGGTCCAAAAAGATTAAAATCTAAAGGAGGGATAGCACTTCCGGTCCCTTTAACGAGTTGGAGAGGCCAATGGCTCGACAATCTTTTCATATTTTACGAGTCAGTTGAAAATAGATTAAAGGAGACTCGTCTTTGAGGAACGAGTGATAAAATTGGGTAGCAGCTGATTCCAGGTAAGGTTTGGAATTTTCCAATCACGGCAGTGTTACAAGGATGGCTAGTGGGATCACTCTTCGCAGCTGTTCCTCAAAAGGGGTAAACAATCAAATGGAGGTGAATGATCGGCTGATACAGAGTGGAGGTGATGATGGGAACACGACCAATGCTTTAAAGGCTGAAGTACTACATTCACGATGGTTATTTACCGGGAATTGGTTTATTTTTTATTGAGCTTAAGCACTGGGGGAAACATTTGCTCATTGCTTATGTTTATTTTTTAACGAGCATGAAGTCCGTGTTAAAACTGCTCGATTAATCCAGTCGTATAATAAGAATGTCTCATATATGAAAACAACAATTTTTAGAGTTTTTCCCCACATCCTTTCTTTATGCAAGTTAGGAAACGACCAATCCTATGAGTTTAAAGGGTTAGAGGACCTACAAATTTAAAAAATAAATGGTCGCTCTTCGCTTGCACGCCAAAAGGTTTGCATGCCCCCAGGTATAAAATAAAGCTTCAAGGTCACCTTTTATTCTACCGACAAAACATTTGTTTTATCAGGAAAGGTCTACCTCTTTCAGGTTACCAAAGATTGTTCTATTCACACCGCAAACAAAAAACTTCTTCGGCGATGTCTACCAAAATAGAAAAAGGTAAGCGGTGCAAACGCCTCCACTCACATAACTTTGACGAGGGAATCTTATTCCAGTCTAACCCCCTTTTCCAATCACGGACGGGAGTACAGACTAGTCATATATCTCTCGCGGAAACCTACCCTATACCCGAAGTTTTCCTGCCGAAGTAGACCAGGGTGCATGCCCCTGGGTTTCAGTCATGTCCCCCGAATCACTCATGCTCATCAGGTGGATGGATTGGGGATTGATGAGACATTCCTTGTGTGAAAAGACCATTCAGGGATGGTATATGACTATTTGCTATGTGTAATCTGGGAAATGAAAGCTGGTCTACGAGCTTGACCACTCTTCCTTCGTGTGGAAAACACATTACTCTAAAGAGTGATGAGACAATGGCTCCCATGCAATAAATATAGTCTCGTCCAAGGAGTAGATTATAATCCAGGGGTCCTTGGACTACCATTACGTTCATATGAATAGTTTTCCCTCTCAATGTTATGGGCACATTGGGAAGGATCCCTAACGGTCGACTGGTTCCTTTGTCAAAGCCTGTTAGATTTCTCATCTCAGGCAAAAGTGATGGCGAACCAAGCGCTTTCCAAGCAGTCAAGGAAAGGATACTCACTGTTACACAGTAATTTGTCACCATTGGTCACCGTCCCTATCGCCCCGTTTCCATACATTGGAGGACGCATTCCAGGACCTGTGACCAGTGACATAACCCAAAAACACTTGCATTATGTTCCCCTGAGTATGTACTTCATGTTCCCTGAAGACACCTTCTACAAATTATCCCTGAAAGTTGCTCTTTTTCCATTGGCGCATGTCCACAGTATCTTACCCGTGCCAATAACTGAGATCCTCAAAAGAGGGTGCGACCACTGGCGCTCTGTCACAGAACAACACCCGCGCCAGCCCAGTTTAGTAATGATTTTTTCCAAAAGCACGCCCATATGATTTTTCCCTTCAGATCACGAAACCTTTTGAGGGAAAAATCCAGTGGATAGAGGTCGAGAGTCATCATCTATTCTTGACAACTATCCACAGTAGCTTTTCCGAGATAATGCCAATCCACAATGGGTGTCCTGGTTCATCGAATCTTTCTACCTTCTCCATCTATAAATATTTGTCCTCATGCATTAGACAAGCTAGTGCTAGTTGTTGAGTTCTTGGAGGAATGCTAGTTGTGATTATCATGAGTGATAATGAAGCATAGAGAGGTTATGCTGCCGGAGAGGAGACACATTGCAAGACACATATAGTTGCTCGCCCAGCCAGAGGAGAGGTTCAACGTCAAAACCTTGGTTGTAACTTTTCCTGTCTATTATTAATTTATGAACGACTGCTATTATAGTTCCAATCTCATTGTCTATTATAGTGATGTGTGATTTATTTCCTTTCTGACTGAAATATAGTTGTGTCTTGGTGGATTTTATGCTGGTATCTGTTTCCTCCTTTGCATGTGCAGGTGTCCGTTTATGATCTTCTGGAGCAAGGGAGCGGGAACATCAACTCTGCTTCGACCATAGCGTTGGATTCCAGGTTGGTCTTCTTAATTCACCTTTGATGCATAACTAGGAACTTGCGTGGCAGCGTGGCTTGATTGTGGCTAGTTCTGTTTTAGGCTAGTGGGATCGCCTCTGTCCGCAGAGGGGATTTACCTGTCCAACACTCACAGAAGCCCCTTCATCTATGATGGTACCAGCCATAACCATTCTATATATTTGAGCAATGATTCGGAATGGTACACTAGCCGATAAACGGGGTCTGCCTAGTTGTTTCCAGTCAAAGGAAACAACTAGGTTGTTTGGAGATGGGACCGAATAGGTGGTCGGGTACGACTTTGATGAACTTCCTTCTTGCGGTAAAGGAATGGGAAAATTTCCCCCATGTTCATCGGAGTCTGTGCTTACGAAAAGAATTTGGACGGTGTCATCCTTGTTTTCTTCAGTGACTGTATCATCTGAAGATGGAACCTCTGAAGGCAAGACCGGGTCAATTTCCATCTCGACCTTTTGACTTTCATCTGGTATGGGTTCAGATGGTTTGTCTTTACTGATAGATGCTTCGGCCGACCACCTGGGCGGGTCAGCCGGTTTTTCAACTAGTGACGGACTCGGCAAGATTTTTTTATATCCAGGAGGAAGTCGTAACGGTGAAACCGGACGATCGTCCAAAACTATTTTAGCCTCATCTAAGAAGGGACAACGGTGGACGGCATGATCACCTTCGCACAGTTTACAAGGAAATCTATATTTTCCTTTTTGTCCTGGGGCTTCACTTTCACTAGTCGACGGTGTGTTTTCAACATGATCATCAGAGGTTGATGACACCGGATTGTGCAAACGAGGAGACCAGTCCCTTAAAATTCGAGGGATGCAAGGACAATCTCTATGATAGTGGTCTCCTTTGCAAATGACAAATGGTGATTTAGGTCTATTCGGTGCAGTGTGTGGATTTTCGCTAGACGACGCTTGGTTGCCCCTTTTCGCCTTTTGCTCCTTCTTCTTCTTTTCCTTCTTATTCTATGGTACTTTATTTTTGGCTTTACAAGCCTCATCAAGCGAAGAGGAAGGAGGAGAGGAAGAATTGGAGGAAGTAGAAGGTTGGGGGGTAACTTTGGAATCGTCTAGTTTCTGACTCGATTGTTCAGGAATTGCGGTGTTCTGAACGACAGAGGTTGAGAAGAGCCATACGGGCAAGCCGATTGTCAATCCTGGAAGTGACAATGTGGCCATATGGGGTGCACCAACATCTCCCCAAGAGGAGAAGGGACTAGGATTTCCTCCAAGGGGAATTCCTTGGTTGGTGGAATCCATTCTCTCAACCTAAGACCAATGTAGAAAAGGTGATGATTATTCCATTTAAAATATATTTTAGACGCTTTGACACAACTTGTTTTTTTAATTTTAAAGAGTCGAGAAAAAACAAAAGATGACTCTAGTCGCCTTCGATTTATAATGAGCCTGAAGTGACAAGTGCTCAGATGGACCTTTTCCGTTAAGGAGTCTGAAAAGGAACGAAAGGGACTACTCTGGAAATCTAAGCAGAGGGATTACCAAACCAATCACAAAACTACATAATACTTTTTACGGTACGATAGTCAATCTTCCTGAATGCTGTGTTCAGTGCATTGCGATCGATAGGGCGGCAGACATGGCTTCCTATGGATAAAGGATTAAGTCTATTGTGGTCTCCCAAAATATACTCGACGGTACGTGGGAGCACAAGTCTGTACTGGCACTTATTGTCTCAAAGTGGAGGAATCACCCAACCAATAGTGAGAACAACAGTTACCAGGCTTTACGACACCGGAATACGTCTCTAGCCTAGACTTCTAGATGTTGTGCATTAGGTTCCAATGTGTTGTTAGATTCATTAAATTTATTTTATAGTTGATCTTGCTTAAGAAATTTGCCTTTCAGGTTCACCGCGTGATGTAGATGTACAATTCCTAAAATGCAATCTAAGATGATAAACAGTCTTATATCTTCTTTGTGCATTGAAAATCCTAGCTACTAAGGAAAGAAAGACATAATTCTTTCAACAAAGAGCAAAGAGCACACACTATATGCACTGTCCTAAATCAAACCAATCAAATAGTCTAAATGCAAATTCACATTCATGTATTTGTTTTTATCCTTCTTAATATGTGAATGATAAAAAGAAAGCTAATGCACAAATCTAAATTACTTTTCAAGTGACAATTACTAACAAGTTTCTTTTCAAAATAAAAAATGAAGACAATGACAACACTTTGCGATTTGGAAATGAAGACTTGCTTTCGACACTATAAAAACTACAAATTCAGATCAAATACAACAGTAACATGGTAATCGACTATCAAGAGCAATCAGACTCTCTTCTATGATTGAAAACAACACTTGCGACACTTTCAAATCAAGAAACGACAGTACAATTACGTTACTTTTCTGTGAAGGAGAACTGAAAATGACTCAACAAATACACAAAAACATTTAGAGTTCTTTGCACAATGGAGGCGGAATATCAGCAAGGAAAGGGGTTTCAAACAGAGGTGTACTGACTATAGGCAACAAAACTCATGAATAGAACTGAAAAGAATGAACACAGAAACCAAAATCCAGGAACAATGCCTAGTCTGATCAGCACACCTGTAACATAGTGAATTTGAAATGCAGCGCACCTACTACACTCGGGAAGTGCGCTGAATTTCAGATTCACAGAATAGAGAGTGTGCTGGGGCAGGGACGAGACTTTTCTTGGGTTCCGGGTCACAGTTTGCAGTTCAGTTCAGGGATTTTGGTCGAGCAAGTGGTAATCAGTAAATCAACAACAGGGGTAGGTCTAAGGAGGTTACTAGAGCCACCACAAGGGCAATTAGAGAGTTTGTAAATCAGTTGTTTAATTCATAAACAAAACCCGGAGATTGACTGAAGAGGCATTTATCTACTTTGCATTTGCACAGCAAATGCAGTTCGAAAGCTACATGGCTCGACTTCAGGATTCTTCTGTAAGTTTATAAAGTAAACAAATGTAGATAAACAAACAACCTAGTCGCTCCCCAGTGGAGTCACCATTTTGTTACAGGGAAAAGTGTCTATGCAGAACTGCTAATCCCACTAAGGTGTGGTAGCTACCTTAGAAACAAACAAAGTAAAGGAGACCAACCTCTGTCTTGCGCTTGGTCCCTAGTTCGATTCCTCTCTCTTCCATTAGTACTTTGCTACTTGCTTCCTTGTACACCCAGCTTCACAGAGTACCTGTAGAATCAAAGTAGCATAACACTATACAAGAACATGGATCTATTATCATAAACAATCTAGGATCAGATGTAAATTGACCATACAAATGCATGAAACATAAATGACACAAGAGTATGGAGGAAAACTTGAATAGCTTTATTGATAATCAAGAAAGAGCCAAGAGAGTTACAACCAATTGTTCTGACCTAGCATCATCCTCTCAGCAAGTAAGCCCTTCTTCACCTCATGCAAAGCTTAGATCACCCAACACTATGATGTTGCCTCAAGAAACCAATAGCAATTCCTTACAAGATGCAAAATTCCAGCCTCTGGATCTCTGGGATGAGGGATCCATATATAGATATCTGTAAGGGAGATGAGTCAGCTTGTGATTTGATTAGTGTCTTCCCTCTGATAGTTCTTGCTTCCACTTGGAGATTGATGATCTCTTACTCATCCTTGGTCGAATTCAGAATGGAAAGTGTCACAGGAGAAGTTTCTAGAAGATTCCATGCTTCTCCACCTCGCAGATTGACACTATCATTTGTCTGTTCTCGCCCATCACACCCCATAGAAGGGTTTTTTGAAATGCAACGCACCCACTGAGTGTACTTAGGTGAGATGCAACACACTTTGTCTATGGAGCAGGTGAAATGATCATGTTTTGACTAGTTCTGAGTGTTTTTTCATGGAGAACTTCTAGGAGAAGCTGTAATCAGTTGACCTTGTTCCTTTAGGGGTTGGAACAACACTTTTAGGGACTTAGGAGCCCTTGGTTTATGGAAATTTTATGCTTGGGGTTGCAGTGCCCAAAAATGTCTATAACACCAGGTTATGAGAAGACACTGACAACGGTGAAGAGCTTTTACTATTGGTTGAATTTGAAGAGGGATGTAGTAGAGTTTGTGGTGAGGTGTTTTGACTGTCAACGAGTGAAAGAAGAGTGTAAACATCCAGTTGGACTACTATGGATTTCATCACAGGGTTTCCTAAGATTGTGAAGCAACATGATTCCATCATGGTCATTGTGGCCAGTTAACAAACATTGCACATGTCATTTCAGTGAAGTCTACATTCTTAGCTAGTGATGTTCTATAGGAATTCATCAGAGATGTGGTCAGGTTGCATGGATTTCCAAGGAATATTGTGTCAGACAGGGATGTGAAGTTCACTTCCAAGTTTTAGAAGGAATTATTTGCAGGTTTGGGCAGATTGTTGGCCTTCAATACAACTTATCATTCACAGACAGATGGACAGATAGAGAGGGTCAACAGGATATTGGAGGACATGTTGAGGATGTATTTGATGCATCAATGGTGGAAGTGGGAAGAGTATCTCCCTTTGTCAGAGTTCTCACACAAAAATGATTATCAGGATTCATTGAGGATGACTCCTTTTGAGGCATTGTATGGGAAAATTTGTAACACTCCCATCAGTTGGAGTGATCCCGTTAATAGGGTATTGATTGGACCAAAGATGTTGGTATACATGGAATAGGAAATGCAGGTGACCAAGAAGAATCTAAAGGCAACACAGGATAGGAAAAAAATCTATGCATATCAGAACAGGCTTTTCAAGGAGTTCCAGGTTAGGTAACATGTGTACTTGCAGATTAAACTTAAGAAGAGCTTCTTGCAGATTGGATCATGTGCCAAGTTGGCACCATGGTTTTGTGGACCCTTCAGTATCACTGAGAGGATTGGGCCAGTAGCCTATCGACTTGCACTGCCTCCGACAGTAAAATTCCATGATTTTTTCCATGTATATTTGCTTAGGAAGTATGTTAAGGATGTTGATCATGTGATTGACTGGTCTGTATTGTAGGTGGAATTAGATGGAGAATTCCAGCCGAACCCTCAATGTATATTGCAAAAAAAGGTGCTCATTGTTGGGTCCCTATAATACTAGTGATTACCCCATTACTATTGTAGTTATACCCCTTATTTATATTGATGTACCCATGTAGTGCCCATATTGTTACTATTGTGCCACATAGAAGCCCACTATTGTTATTGTTGTGCCCTAAAATATTATTGTTATGTAGGCTTTGATTGTATTGGGACCATTTAGACTTCTATATATAGAAAGGAGGTATTTTCATTTGTATCATCCAAGAATTGTTCATTTATGTAATGTAAAGGAGGTTGCCCCCTCGAAGAGGCTGAATTTTAAGGCGTGGATCTCTATTTTCTATCTTTTTGTGAGTTGGTTTCATAACATTTGGTATCAGAGCTTTGGATTCTAGGGTTTCGCTGCTCCAAACAGGTCATCGTGGAATTTTCGCTATAACTTGTTTTCTGTGACGTTTTAGAAGTCACAAAAAAAACTCATTTGAGAAGAAATTGCGTTGAACCTTAGGTCCGAATTTCAGAGCTTTTCGCGTGATATTTTCGGAGATATGATCTCAGGAAGTTGGTCTTTTTGCAGACTCCTGGATTACACTCAAAACAGGTGACCTGGGAAAAATCGTCATAACTTTCTTTCTGAGAATCGGATTGAAATTTCGTAAGAAGTTACAGAAAGAGGACGAATTGTAGTTTTCTTTTATATATTTTTCAGAGTCAAAGGTTGAAACAGTGACACGTGGCAATTCATACAAGTTCGCTCTACTGAACCAGTCTATAATCAGGTCACTGCGGGAGATTGTGCATAACTCTTTCTTGGAGAATCCAATTTGGTTCAGACTAGTGGCATTGGAAAGAGGGCACAGAAAGCTACTACAGATCACAATTTTAGAACTGGATGATTCGAAATTACAGAGGTACATCAGATTCAATATCAGGCTTCTACAAAGTAAAAAAAGGTGTGTAGTTTTTATTTTTTATTTTTGCATAAGCTTGGTTTGAAGGAATTCAAAGGGCCTAGTAAAGCATTATTATCGGTAACTGATGCCCCGAGGAAAGAAAATGCAAACGCCTAGTAAGGAACCTGAAAGTTCTAGCATGACTCATGAAGAAGAGGAAGAAATGCTACATGATATATCAAAATTACAAGAACAAGTGCAACAAATGTCACGCTCACAAAAGCTAATAGATGCTAAGATAAAGGGCATGGAAGCTAAGATGGACGATTTGAAGACTGATTTGAAGACAGATTTGAAGAAAGACATGGCAAGTTTGAAGACAGATTTGAAGACAGACATGGCAGATTTGAAGACAGATTTGACAAATTTTCTACAAGAGATACTTACTAATGGTGAAAAGGTTGTAAAGGAAACTCATGATGTGAACAAAAGTAATGTTAATCATGATTCCATAGATTCTAATGTTGGATCGAAGACCCACCATATTCCAAAAATCGATATGAGGAAGTTTGATGGGAAGGATCCCGCCACATGGATATTACAGATGGAGCAGTTCTTCGATCTCAATAATGTGCAAAACACACAAAAGGTACGTATGGAAA
Organism: Pinus tabuliformis; assembly: GCA_031772625.1. Taxonomy (NCBI): domain Eukaryota; kingdom Viridiplantae; phylum Streptophyta; class Pinopsida; order Pinales; family Pinaceae; genus Pinus; species Pinus tabuliformis. The sequence continues at coordinate 397,263,631 of CM062815.1, forward strand.
CTTTATATTTGGAACCAAATCAATTTGTATGGTATCAATGGCTTTTCTCTAGTAAACAATTTATCACTTGGGCAATTTTTACGGAAGAATTGATAGCACATTATGAGGATACAAAAAGCAACACTTTTTTTAGCCAATTGATAAGTCTCAAACAAAAGGGTTCAATAATGGAGCACATTGAGGAGTTCCAAAAATTGAACATAAGGGTAAAAGATATTCCAGAGAATCATAGGATTGATGTGTTAATAGGGTCTTTAAAGGATAATATCCAACATGATGTTCGCCTTTGGGAACCTGATTCATTAGAGAAGGCATTCAGGTTAGCAAGAAAAATGGAAAGCAAAATTATGGCAACTAGGAAGCATACCATTCACAACTATAAAGATGGAAGTGTTGTTGCCCATAGTCTTCCACAACCTACAAGGTTGACACCACAAAAATTGGAAGAAAAAAGAGCAAAAGGGCTTTGTTTCAATTGTGATAGCAAATACACAAAGGGTCATAAGTGTGGTGAGAAGAAATTATTCTACATAGATTGTGAAGAGGAAGAAGAAAAGGAGCAAGAAAGGTCAAAAGAAGAAGATATACTCCAGGAACAAAGCCTAGATGAAGAACAAATAAATCCAACCATATCTTGTAATTCATTGGCGGGAATTACCACTCCTCAAACCATCAAGATAGAAGGACAAATCAAGAAGAAAAAGGTGATAGTGTTGATTGATTCAGGAAGCACCCACAATTTTATTCATTGTAGGGTAGCAAAATAATTGAATTGCTTCCTATATCCAGCACCAGAGTGTTAAGTGATGATTGCAAATGGAAGAACAATAAATTGCTCTGGAAAGTGCCATAATATCAAGCTATCCATGGGAGAATATGTATTGACTAGCCCAATGCTTTCCATTCCAATGGGAGGTGTTGATGTTGTACTAGGAGTCCAATGGCTACAATCCTTGGGTACAATAGCTTTTAATTTTCAAGAAATTTTCATGAAATTTTCTGTGGAAGGAAAGGAAGTTGAATTAAGGGGTATCGCAGGGAAACCAGGAAAGATAATCAGCTCTAATGGTATGACAAAGCTTCTAAAAAAGGAGAAAAGGGGTGTAATTGCACAATTATGTTCGCTAGATGTTTCCAAGGAGTAAGTTATAAACCAAGGGTCCCTGGACGACCATGATGTTCATATGAACTGTCTTCCCTTTCAATGTAATTGGAACATTGGGGAGAATCCCTATCGGGTGACTGGTTCCTTTATCAAAACCCGATAGATTTCTCATCTCAGGTAAAAGCGCCGGGGAACCCAGTGCTTTCCAAGCAATAGAGGAAAGGATACTCACAGATGCCCCTTCATCAATGATAGTTCCAACCATCACCATTCTATAGATTTGGACGATGATTCTGAATGGGATACTGGCTGGTAACCGGGGTCTTCCTAGTTGATTCCAATCAAAGGATACAACTAGGTTGCTTGGTGGTGGGACCGAATTCACGGCCGGATACGACCCTGACCATGTTCCTTCCTGCGATAAAGGAATGGGCGCATTGCCCTGATGCTCATCGGAGTCTGTGTTGATGAAAATAATATGGACGGTGTCATCCTTATCCTCTTCAGTGAGGGTGTCATTTGAAGATGGGTCTTCAATGACGGAGTCATTTGAGGATGAAACCTCTGAAGGAAGAATTGGGTCAACTGCCGTTTCGACCTTTAGACTTTCGTCTGGTCTGGATTCAGTAGGTTCATTCTCAATGGCGGACACTTCAGCTGACCACTTGATCGGGCCAGCTGGATTTTCAACTATCGAGGGACTTGGCACGAGTTTTTGGTATCCAGGAGGAAGTCGTAACGGTGAAACCGGACGATCTTCCAAAACTCTCTTCGCCTCATCTAAGAATGGACAACGGTGGATGGCGTGATCGCCTTCACACAGTATGCAGGGTGATCTTGGTCTCCCTCTTTGTCCTTCACTCTCGCTAGTTGACGGAATGCAATCAACATGTCTACCAGAGGTTGATGCTACCGGATTGTGCAACCTGGGGGACCAGTCCCTTAGTATCCGGGGAATACAAGGACAGTCACAGTGGAAGTGGGTCCCTTTGCAAATGACACATGGCGATTTAGGCCCGGTCGGTGCAGTGTGTGGATTTTTGTCAGATGTCTTTTGCTTCCCCCAGTCGCTTTCGCCATAGGCCCCTTCTGCTTCTTTTCTCTCTTCTTTTTTTCCTTCTTCTCCATGGGAGGCTGACTTTTGCCGGCTCTACCTTGTGAAGATGAAGGATCAGAGGAAGAATTGTAAGAAGTGGAAGGCTGGTGGGTAGCTCTAGACTGGTCTGACTGTTGATTCGACTGCTCAGGATTAGTGGTGATTTGAACTACATTAGTTGAAAAGAGCCATACAGGTAGGCCAATTGTCAACCCTGGAAGTGACAATGTGGCCATATGAGGCGCACCAACATCTCCCCAAGAGGAGAAGGGATTGGGACTTCCGCCAAGGTGACTTCCTTGGTTGGTGGGCTCCATACTTTTCAACTAAAAGATCAACGTGGGAATAATAGGTGATTATGTTCCGATTAAAATAAATTTTATTAACGACGCTTTAGACCCAACTTTGCTTTTTCATGTTTTAAGAGTCGAGAAAAAGCTAAAGATGACTCTAGTCTCCTTCGATGTTTTAACAAGCCCGAAGTGACAAATGCTCGGATGGACTTTTTCAGTTATAGAGTTTGAAAAAGGCCAAAAGAAACTTCTCTGGAGTTCTAGGCAGAGGGTGTGCCAAACTTTTTGTGAAACCACAGAATACGTTTTACGGTACGGGTGGTCGATCTTCGTGAATGCTGTGTTCACTGCATCGCGATCAGTAGGGCGGTCGACACGGCTTCCTATGGATAAAGGCTTTGTTCCTATAGGGGTCTCCCAATATATACGTGACAGTACGTGGGAGCACAAGTCCGTATTAGTGCCACCGACTCTCAGGAGGAATCACCCACCTTTGTAGAGATCGACAGTCACTACGTTTAACGACGCCGAAACACGTCTCTACCTAGACCTCTATGTGTTTGCGTTATGTTACAAAGCGTTGTTATGTAAATTGAATTTATTTTAATGTTGATCTTGCTTAGCAGTTTGCCTTTAAGTATCACCACGAGATGTATGTAACAAATTCCTGAATGCAGTCTAAGATGAGAAGAAAACTTTTCAATCTTTCAACTTTGAAAATCTTAACTACTGAGGAGAAGAAAGGCAAATCTTTTCACACAGATCATAGAGCACACACTAATGCAATTTTTTCCTAAATCAGTATGCAAACAGTCAAATGCAGAATGCACAATGCATGTATTTTCTTTTCCCTTTCTTAATGTTGATGGGTTACAAAAAGAAAGTTGTTATATAACTTTGATTTCGATTTAAAGCGAAAACAAACAAGTTTGTCCAAAATCAAAAGACACCTTAAGATTTACTTGTTTAATCACTGGAAATACATGAAATCAAACCATAATGACGAAAGTAAAAAGACTAATCAGCTATGGACAGCAAACAAGCTAACTCTTTAGACCAGCAAAATGCCTAACACAGGTTCAGATCTAAGAGGCCAAAGCAAGACTAGTTTACTCTACGTTATGGGAAATTGTAAATGAAGTAAGAAATACAAAAGAACAAATACAATTTCGTTATATAACAGAGGCGGAATGATGGCAAGTAAGGTTGGTTTCAGAATAGGTACAAGACTGGTAACTGGCTGCAAAACCTATAGTGAAAACAGGCAAGAAAAAGGGAGGAAACCCCAACTGCACTAGGCAAAATTGGGCCAACGCAGGTGCTGCACAGCCAGTCTGGCTCTCAGCACAGGTAGCCCCTTCGGGACCTGCGTTGCAAAGCAGTTAGCCTGTGTACTACCTGCTTTGGAAAACGAAAGTTGCGTTTTCTCAGTTTCCGGGTCACAATTTTCTCAAAAATGCACAGTTTTTGCTCAAATCAGAAGCAATCAGTCAAGCACACACAAAGGGATGATTAGGAGGATGAAAAGCTATCACTAAGAGCTTACAAGGATCCTTGTAGATCAGCTCTTCAAATCATGAACATGCTCAGAAATGAGCTAGAGTAGCTGCCCTCTACTTTGCTTTTGATATAGTCAAAAGCTTTTCGATTTGGTACTCTTTTGTTCAGGAAATGAATAGAAAAATACTACAAACAATCAAATAGATACGATCCCCAGTGGAGTCGCCAGTTTTTTGTAGGGAAAAGTATCCGATTCGGATGACCCTATCCCACTCTAAGGGTGATAGTACCTCAGCAACAACTGTAAAGAAAACTACTTAAGGTTTACTTCTTTACGAAAGCAAGAGAGAATGAGGAAATGCACTAACCGTTGCCTTGCGCTTAATGTTGAATCCAAACTCTTCTCTTCGCTGCTTGCTCCCAGCTCCTTGCTCTTTTGCTGGCCCAGCTACAATGAGATCCTGCAAAATGACAAAGAAGGAAACTACAAGAAGCATGCAATCATAACTGATTCACGGATTAGCATAAATCAAATATACAATTATCACAATACATAATTGAATCAAATGCATATAGAAGAACCTCAATATCTTTTATTAATGAAGAAGTAAAGTTTTGAGAGAGTTACAACCATTGAAGGCCCCAATCCAGCAACACCTCCCAGCAGAAAGAATTTCTCCTCTTCACCTCCTTCAAGCAATCACCCAATAGCTCTATGGTGAAACCAACAGCATATCATTACTTTGCACAAAATTCCAGCCTCCTGAGCTCATAGGAGAGAGCTCAATATATAGATGAATTGAGAAAGGATGAGTCAGCTTGCAACTGATGTGTAGCTGCCTTGTGTCCTCTCTCTCTTCAGTTGATCTTCAGTTCTTGAGTCCACTTGGAGAACCTTGCTTCCACTTGGAGAAATAGAGCCTCTGACTCATCACAAGGCGAAATCCTTGATCCAAGTGTCATTTTTGGAAGATTCCAGAGCAATGACTCAGGGTGCCACTTGTCCCATCTCGCTCAGCGCAGGTGGCCTTTGTTCCACTTGCTTTGCAACGCAGGTACACCATGGAGGAGTTGAGTTTCAGCGCAGAAGCCTAGTGGAGCACCTGCTTTGATTTCCAGATTGCTTGTTTTTGAGTGTTTTCAGGTGGAGAACTGATCTGAGAGCTGTTGGTTTGCTGACCTTGTTCCTCTAGGGGTAGGAACATCATGTTTAGGGACTTTGGATCCCTTGGATTATTGACAATTCATGCAAGGCACAAAATTGTCTATAACAGGAGACCCCACTAGGCTATTATCCTTTATCCATAGGAAGCCGAGTCTGCCGCCTTACAAGCCGTAATGCACTGAACACAGCATTCGGGAAGATTGACTGCAGTACAGGAAGTCCTTGGTTTTCATCTGATTGCCAAGGTGTATAAGCAGTTTTACGGATTGTTTGGTAAACCTTTTACCTAGAGTCTTCAGAGTAGTCACTTTTGATCCTTTTCGAACTCCCTAAAAGAAAAGGTGTCTGTGAGCGTCTTGTCACTTCGTGCTCATTAAACATTCGAAGGAGACTAGAGTCATCTTTTATCCTTTTCTCGACTCTTAAAATATGAAAAGGTCAAGTTCAGTGTCTTAAAATTTATTGGCCACGATAACATCTACCCAATTAGATTTTGTTTGCGTTAGCTTGAGTAGGATTATTTCTCGTTCAATGGCAGCCTTCCTGGCGCCCACCGGCCAAGGTGTTCCTCCTGATGGGAACCCTCGTCCATTTCCTTTTGTTGGAAATGTCGGTGTTCAGTATATCGCAACATTGTCTTTGCCTGGGTTGACCATTGGTTTACCCGTATGGTTGTTTTCAAGCTCGGTGGTCTCGAGTGTGATAACTCCTGTTCTGCCACCACCTCCTCCACCCGAACAACACCATGTTGATTCTAAGGTGGACCCCTCCCCTTATTCGCCCATTGCTGCGTCCTCATCTTCTACTTTGCCTGGTGAAACCTTGGATTTTAGTAACCAGGTGGCTAAGAAGAAGAAGAAGAAGACGAAAAAGAAGAAGTCTCCTAAAGGAAAGGTCGCATCTACCACGAAAATATCTGAAGTGGAACCACCTTCTGCTCCTCCGCGGAAGGCTAAGTCTCCTTGTCGATTATTCAAGGAGGACCATTTTCTTTCTGATTGTCCTGATATTCCCAGGATCCTAGATATATGGTCCCGTGACCCGACTCGCCCCTTTTCGTCATAGATCGACGATATCTTATCAGTTGGTAAGAGAAAAGGGAAGGTTCGTTTCCCTTGTCGACTTTGTGAAGGTAATCATCTCCTTCGCCTTTGTCCACTTATGGATGAAGCCTCCCGTCTTTTGGAAAGTCTGTCAGTTCCCTTACCCCAACTACCCGCTGGATATCAGCGTCTTTTTGCAACTACAGATCATCTCTCCGCCAACCAAGTGATCAAGCATGATTCCTCTTTGGTCCAGCCCTCTCTTCCCGAACCTAGCTGTGCTCCGCCTGTTCCAGACCAGTCCCTGGTCAGAACGAGTGTTGATTTACATTCCTCATCTATGCACCACTTTATCATCAAAGATGAACCACCTGAGTCCAAACCAAACGAAAGTCCAAAGTTCTAGATTACAGTTGACCCGGTCTTTCAAAAGGTCCAGCTTACAAGTGACCCGGTTTTGCCTACAGAAGTTCCATCCTTAGATGATCTTACATCTGAATCCAAACCAGACAAAAGTCAAAAGGTCCAGCTTACAAGTGACCCGGTTTTGCCTTCAGAAGTTCCCTCCTCAGATGATGTTATCACTGCAAAGAATGAAGACCCCACCGTCCAAATTCTATTCATCAACATAGACTCTAATGAACAAGTGAGTATCCCTCTCATTCCTTCGTACCAGGAAGAAAGTCCATCAGAATCATATCCGGCTGTCTATCCAGTCCCACCTCCAAGCAACCTAGTTGTTTCCTTCAATTGGGATCAACTAGGCAATCCTCGGTTACCAGCCTCCATACCATTTCGAATTATAGTCCAAGTCTACCGCATGGTTATGGCCGGTACAATTATTGATGAGGGATCTCCTGTGAGTATCCTTTCTTCAACAGCTTGGGAAGCACTTGGTTCCCCACTGCTTCTACCTGAGATAAGAAACCTTACAGGTTTCCATCGAGAAACAACTCAACCTTTAGGGATTCTTCCCAGTGTACCTATCACATTAGAAGGGAAGACTGTTCAAATGGGCGTCATGGTAGTCCAAGGTCTGTTAGATTACAATTTACTCCTTGGACGAGACTATATTTATCGCATACGTGCAATTGTGTCCTCACTCTTCAAAGTGATGTGTTTTCCGCACGAAGGAAGGACGATCAAGGTCGTAGACCAACTTTCATTCCCTGGTTCACACTTCACATATATTCATCTACCATTCCTAAATGGTCTTATTTCCATAGGAAATTCCTCAACATCCACTCCGTCATTCTGATGACGGCAGTTGACCCGGGCGCGTGACTGAGGCCCGGGGGGGCATGCATCCTCCTTCAAAATCGAGTCTTTCCAAGTAAACCTTCATTCCATCCACTCTGTGAATGCCATGAAGCTTGGGGGGCATGTACCTCAATTTTGCATTATCATGCTGGGGGCATGCAAAAATTTAATAAGCATAGTTTTTCGTTTCAAGCTTGTGTAAAAATGAAACCGAATCCAAGCAGAGTTATCCATGGTTCAAGCTTGTGGAAAAAAGAACCCATACCTGATTTACATCCCGTGATTGCCTCTTATCTGCTAAATTCTGCTAGATGAGCCTTGGTTGTTTCATTCCATCGCCACCATCTCTTTGGCCGATCATATGCTTTCACCTAGTTGTTTATCCTTTCCTGAGGAACTGCAGTGATGAGTGGTTTTATTAGCCAGCCTCTTGACCTTTACATGTTTCGAGCAAGTTCCACCATTACCGGAACTAGTTGCTACCCTTTATACCACTCGTTCCTTCAGGACGAGTCGCCTTTACGCTCTTTTCTGACTCGTAAAATATGAAAAGATTGCCGAGTATTTTTCCTTTTTGACTCGTTAAAGAAAATAAAAATGGAGGTCTGCTTTCAGCTCTTTTCTGACCATTTAAAGAGGAAAAGATTGCCGAGTCGCTCCTCTTGACTCGTTAAATGTTAATAAGGGGCAGTCGTTTTAAGTTCTTTTTGTCGACCGTTAAAACATAAAAAGATTACCGGGTTTTTGTCGTTTCAAACTCGTTAATGGTTACGAAACGACGTGGTTTTGACCGCTTTTTTACTTTTTCAGGTCGAAATCACTAATTATGAAAATTACTCCTCGATCGTAATGATCGGGCGGTTCTTTCGGGTAGTATTTTATACTTTTTCGGGCCCGAGAGACACAAATTTACGAAAAAGGACATCCCTAGAGTTTCCTTTTCTGCTGTCTTTTCAAACTCTCTAAACATGAAAAGACGCCGAGTTCTTCCTTTGTCAGACTCGTTAAAACTTGATGACATCGGATTTTGTCACACCACAAGCATATGCTATCCCCATCAAGCTTGTTAAAAATAACTGGGGTACTCGCCAGAAATGGCGGGGGGAAAAGAAAATTTTTGAACCATAATTATTACCGTGACGGTAGTATGTCGCTCTTGAACATGGCACTTTTCTGCTTTCGTGTCCAGGGTGGGGATATCTCATCTCATATCTTTCACTTGCTTCCATGGACTTGGGTACCTTATTTGACCTCTCATCCACTCATTGCCTTGTCATCATGATCTTTGATACATTGATGTCAAATACTGCCGATTCCATTAATGTGTCGCCGATATGTTCAAGAGAAGTTGACCTCTGCAAAGAAACGACCTCCCTCTGATAGTTCGCACAATCTTGATTCACAACATTATCTCTCTGTCTCGTGTCGATGATGTGGGAAACATTATGGCCCACCTTCGATCAAGGTCACTTCCTGTCGACTTCAACTCATTATCCAGGAAGTTGATCTAGAGACTCCTTTCCGGTGCCTTGGAGCCTGCATGCCTCAATGGTAGGTTCTTCGGGTTCGACGTGAGGTTTTCATTATTGGCCTCCGATCGAATGATTCTACGGGTGTTCGAATTCAGATCATTAATTCACACGCCATAGATTGTACCTATAGTACCTTGAGGGCCATTGTCATTATTGGTGGTACCTCTCGCGTCTGTTAACAGTTTCCGCTATTGACTGGTAATCAGACGATGTTCATGCGTGTTCGACTTCAGCTCATATATTCACATGCTTGAACATGTACTCTTGTTCAGGTCGAGATGGAGCGCAAGACCCTGGATTGTGTCTGTTGTAATCCAGGCGTGATTCTCGATACTTGACTCATTCACTGGATGGCTGCGACCATACCTGAGTCGATTCATTGATCCTAACCAGATGGCTGCGTCCATACTATGGATCTAGATTATTTATGTACTCTCTTATGGATGGCTGCGACCATACCACGTACATCATGTAATTGAACTATCAGTCATGTCTCTTAACACAGATCCTCGACGGCAACTCTATATATGTGTTCTTGTGTGTTCTCGTAAAGCATTTCACCCCTCTCTTTACCTCTCGGACTTCATGCTTTAGGGGGCATCTGTTACACAGTAATTTGTCACCATTGGTCACCGTCCCTATCGCCCCGTTTCCATACATTGGAGGACGCATTCCAGGACCTGTGAGCAGTGACATAACCCAAAAACACTTGCATTATCTTCCCCTGAGTATGTACTTCATGTTCCCTGAAGACACCTTCTGCAAATTATCCCTGAAAGTTGCTCTTTTTCCATTGGCGCAGGTCCACAGTATCTTACCCGCGCCAATAACTGAGATCCTCAAAAGAGGGCGCGACCACTGGCGCTCTGTCACAGAACAACACCCGCGCCAGCCCAGTTTAGTAATGATTTTTTCCAAAAGCACGCCCATATGATTTTTCCCTTCAGATCACGAAACCTTTTGAGGGAAAAATCCAGTGGATAGAGGTCGAGAGTCATCATCTATCCTTGACAACTATCCACAGTAGCTTTTCCGATATAATGCCAATCCACAATGGGTGTCCTGGTTCATCGAATCTTTCTACCTTCTCCATCTATAAATATTTGTCCTCATGCATTATACAAGCTAGTGCTAGTTGTTGAGTTCTTGAAGGAATGCTAGTTGTGATTATCATGAGTGATAATGAAGCATAGAGAGGTTATGTTGTCGGAGAGGAGACACATTGCAAGACACATATAGTTGCTCGCCCAGCCAGAGGAGAGGTTCAACGTCAGAACCTTGGTTGTAACTTTTCCTGTCTATTATTAATTAATGAGCGACTGCTATTATAGTTCCAATCTCATTGTCTATTATAGTGATGTGTGATTTATTTCCTTTCTGACTGAAATATAGTTGTGTCTTGGTGGATTTTATGCTGGTATCTGTTTCCTCCTTTGCATGTGCAGGTGTCCGTTTATGATCTACTGGAGCGAGGGAGCGGGAACATCAACTCTGCTTCGACCATAGCGTTGGATTCCAGGTTGGTCTTATTAATTCACCTTTGATGCATAACTAGGAACTTGCGTGGTAGCGTGGTTTGATTGTGGCTAGTTCTGTTTTAGGCTAGTGGGATCGCCTCTGTCCGCAGAGGGGATTTACCTGTCCAACACTCACAGAATCCCCTTCATCTATGATGGTACCAACCATAACCATTCTATATATTTGAGCAATGATTCGGAATGGTACACTAGCCGATAAACGGGGTCTGCCTAGTTGTTTCCAGTCAAAGGAAACAACTAGGTTGTTTGGAGATGGGACCGAATAGACGGTCGGGTACGACTTTGATGAACTTCCTTCTTGCGGTAAAGGAATGGGAAAATTTCCCCCATGTTCATCGGAGTCTGTGCTTACGAAAAGAATTTGGACGGTGTCATCCTTGTTCTCTTCGGTGACTGTATCATCTGAAGATGGAACCTCTGAAGGCAAGACCGGGTCAATTGCCATCTCGACCTTTTGACTTTCGTCTGGTATGGGTTCAGATGGTTTGTCTTTACTGATAGATGCTTCGGCCGACCACCTGGGCGGGTCAGCCGGTTTTTCAACTAGTGACGGACTCGGCAAGAGTTTTTTATATCCAGGAGGAAGTCGTAACGGTGAAACCGGACGATCGTCCAAAACTATTTTAGCCTCATCTAAGAAGGGACAACGGTGGACGGCATGATCACCTTCGCACAGTTTACAAGGAAATCTATATTTTCCTTTTTGTCCTGGGGCTTCACTTTCACTAGTCGACGGCGTGTTTTCAACATGATCATCAGAGGTTGATGACACCGAATTGTGCAAACGAGGAGACCAGTCCCTTAAAATCCGAGGGATGCAAGGACAATCTCTATGATAGTGGTCTCCTTTGCAAATGAAAAATGGTGATTTAGGTCTATTCGGTGCAGTGTGTGGATTTTCGCTAGACGACGTTTGGTTGCCCCTTTTCGCCTTTTGCTCCTTCTTCTTCTTTTCCTTCTTATTCTATGGTACTTGATTTTTGGCTTTACAAGCCTCATCAAGCGAAGAGGAAGGAGGAGAGGAAGAATTGGAGGAAGTAGAAGGTTGGGGGGTAACTTTGGAATCGTCTAGTTTCTGACTCGATTGTTCAGGAATTGCGGTGTTCTGAACGACAGAGGTTGAGAAGAGCCATACGGGCAAGCCGATTGTCAATCCTGGAAGTGACAATGTGGCCATATGGGGTGCACCAACATCTCCCCAAGAGGAGAAGGGACTAGGATTTCCTCCAAGGGGAATTCCTTGGTTGGTGGACTCCATTCTCTCAACCTAAGACCAATGTAGAAAAGGTGATGATTATTCCATTTAAAATATATTTTAGACGCTTTGACACAACTTGTTTTTTTAATTTTAAAGAGTCGAGAAAAAACAAAAGATGACTCTAGTCGCCTTCGATTTATAATGAGCCTGAAGTGACAAGTGCTCAAATGGACCTTTTCCGTTAAGGAGTCTGAAAAGGAACGAAAGGGACTACTCTGGAAATCTAAGCAGAGGGGTTACCAAACCAATCACAAAACTACATAATACTTTTTACGGTACGATAGTCAATCTTCCTGAATGCTGTGTTCAGTGCATTGTGATCGATAGGGCGACAGACATGGCTTCCTATGGATAAAGGATTAAGTCTATTGTGGTCTCCCAAAATATACTCGACGGTACGTGGGAGCACAAGTCTGTACTGGCACTTATTGTCTCAAAGTGGAGGAATCACCCAACCAATAGTGAGAACAACAGTTACCAGGCTTTACGACACCGGAATACGTCTCTAGCCTAGACTTCTAGATGTTGTGCATTAGGTTCCAATGTGTTGTTAGATTCATTAAATTTATTTTATAGTTGATCTTGCTTAAGAAATTTGCCTTTCAGGTTCACCGCATGATGTAGATGTACAATTCCTAAAATGCAATCTAAGATGATAAACAGTCTTATATCTTCTTTGTGCATTGAAAATCCTAGCTACTAAGGAAAGAAAGACATAATTCTTTCAACAAAGAACAAAGAGCACACACTATATGCACTGTCCTAAATCAAACCAATCAAATAGTCTAAATGCAAATTCACATGCATGTATTTGTTTTTATCCTTCTTAATATGTGAATGATAAAAAGAAAGCTAATGCACAAATCTGAATTACTTTTCAAGTGACAATTACTAACAAGTTTCTTTTCAAAATAAAAAATGAAGACAATGACAACACTTTGCGATTTGGAAATGAAGACTTGCTTTCGACACTATAAAAACTACAAATTCAGATCAAATACAACAGTAACATGGTAATCGACTATCAAGAGCAATCAGACTCTCTTCTATGACTGAAAACAACACTTGCGACACTTTCAAATCAAGAAACGACAGTACAATTACGTTACTTTTCTGTGAAGGAGAACTGAAAATGACTCAACAAATACACAAAAACATTTAGAGTTCTTTGAACAATGGAGGCGGAATATCAGCAAGGAAAGGGGTTTCAAACAGAGGTGTACTGACTATAGGCAACAAAACTCATGAATAGAACTGAAAAGAATGAACACAGAAACCAAAATCCAGGAACAATGCCTAGTCTGATCAGCACACCTGTAACATAGTGAATTTGAAATGCAGCGCACCTACTACACTCGGGAAGTGCGCTGAATTTCAGATTCAAAGAATAGAGAGTGTGCTGGGGCAGGGACGAGACTTTTCTTGGGTTCCGGGTCACAGTTTGCAGTTCAGTTCAGGGATTTTGGTCGAGTAAGTGGTAATCAGTATATCAACAATAGGGGTAGGTCTAAGGAGGTTACTAGAGCCACCACAAGGGCAATTAGAGAGTTTGTAAATCAGTTGTTTAATTCATAAACAAAACCCGGAGATTGACTGAAGAGGCATTTATCTAGTTTGCATTTGCACAGCAAATGCAATTCGAAAGCTACATGGCTCGACTTCAGGTTTCTTCTGTAAGTTTATAAAGTAAACAAATGTAGATAAACAAACAACCTAGTCGCTCCCCAGTGGAGTCACCATTTTGTTACAGGGAAAAGTGTCTATGCAGAACTGCTAATCCCACTAAGGTGTGGTAGCTACCTTAGAAACAAACAAAGTAAAGGAGACCAACCTCTGTCTTGCGCTTGGTCCCTAGTTCGATTCCTCTCTCTTCCATTAGTACTTTGCTACTTGCTTCCTTGTACACCCAACTTCACAGAGTACCTGTAGAATCAAAGTAGCATAACACTATACAAGAACATGGATCTATTATCATAAACAATCTAGGATCAGATGTAAATTGACCATACAAATGCATGAAGCATAAATGACACAAGAGTATGGAGGAAAACTTGAATAGCTTTATTGATAATCAAGAAAGAGCCAAGAGAGTTACAACCAATTGTTCTGACCTAGCATCATCATCTCAGCAAGTAAGCCCTTCTTCACCTCATGCAAAGCTTAGATCACCCAACACTATGATGTTGCCTCAAGAAACCAATAGCAATTCCTTACAAGATGCAAAATTCCAGCCTCTGGATCTCTGGGATGAGGGATCCATATATAGATATCTGTAAGGGAGATGAGTTAGCTTGTGATTTGATTAGTGTCTTCCCTCTGATAGTTCTTGCTTCCACTTGGAGATTGATGATCTCTTACTCATCCTTGGTCGAATTCAGAATGGAAAGTGTCACAGGAGAAGTTTCTAGAAGATTCCATGCTTCTCCACCTCGCAGATTGACACTATCATTTGTCTGTTCTCGCCCATCACACCCCATAGAAGGGTTTTTTGAAATGAAACACACCCACTGAGTGTACTTAGGTGAGATGCAACACACTTTGTCTATGGAGCAGGTGAAATGATCCTGTTTTGACCAGTTCTGAGTGTTTTTTCATGGAGAACTTCTAGGAGAAGCTGTAATCAGTTGACCTTGTTCCTTTAGGGGTTGGAACAACACTTTTAGGGACTTAGGAGCCCTTGGTTTATGGAAATTTTATGCTTGGGGTTGCAGTGCCCAAAAATGTCTATAACACCAGGTTATGAGAAGACACTGACAACGGTGAAGAGCTTTTACTATTGGTTGAATTTGAAGAGGGATGTAGTAGAGTTTGTGGTGAGGTGTTTTGACTGTCAACGAGTGAAAGAAGAGTGTAAACATCCAGTTGGACTACTATGGATTTCATCACAGGGTTTCCTAAGATTGTGAAGCAACATGATTCCATCATGGTCATTGTGGCCAGTTAACAAACATTGCACATGTCATTCCAGTGAAGTCTACATTCTTAGCTAGTGATGTTCTATAGGCATTCATCAGAGATGTGGTCAGGTTGCATGGATTTCCAAAGAATATTGTGTCAGACAGGGATGTGAAGTTCACTTCCAAGTTTTAGAAGGAATTATTTGCAGGTTTGGGCAGATTGTTGGCCTTCAATACAACTTATCATTCACAGACAGATGGACAGATAGAGAGGGTCAACAGGATATTGGAGGACATGTTGAGGATGTATTTGATGCATCAATGGTGGAAGTGGGAAGAGTATCTCCCTTTGTCAGAGTTCTCACACAAAAACGATTATCAGGATTCATTGAGGATGAGTCCTTTTGAGGCATTGTATGGGAAAAGTTGTAACACTCCCATCAGTTGGAGTGATCCCGTTAACAGGGTATTGATTGGACCAAAGATGTTGGTATACATGGAACAGGAAATGCAGGTGACCAAGAAGAATCTAAAGGCAACACAGGATAGGAAAAAAATCTATGCATATCAGAACAGGCTTTTCAAGGAGTTCCAGGTTAGGGAACATGTGTACTTGCAGATTAAACTTAAGAAGAGCTTCTTGCGGATTGGATCATGTGCCAAGTTGGCACCATGGTTTTGTGGACCCTTCAGTATCACTGAGAGGATTGGGCCAGTAGCCTATCGACTTGCACTGCCTCCGACAGTAAAATTCCATGATTTTTTCCATGTATATTTGCTTAGGAAGTATGTTAAGGATGTTGATCATGTGATTGACTGGTCTGTATTGTAGGTGGAACTAGATGGAGAATTCCAGCCGAACCCTCAATGTATATTGCAAAAAAAGGTGCTCATTGTTGGGTCCCTATAATACCAGTGATTACCCCATTACTATTGTAGCTATACCCCTTATTTATATTGATGTACCCATGTAGTGCCCATATTGTTACTATTGTGCCACATAGAAGCCCACTATTGTTATTGTTGTGCCCTAAAATATTATTGTTATGTAGGCTTTGATTGTATTGGGACCATTTAGACTTCTATATATAGAAAGGAGGTATTTTCATTTGTATCATCCAAGAATTGTTCATTTATGTAATGTAAAGGAGGTTGCCCCCTCGAAGAGGCTGAATTTTAAGGCGTGGATCTCTCTTTTCTATCTTTTTGTGAGTTGGTTTCATAACATTTGGTATCAGAGCTTTGGATTCTAGGGTTTCGCTGCTCCAAACAGGTCATCGTGGAATTTTCGCTATAACTTGTTTTCTGTGACGTTTCAGAAGTCACAAAAAAAACTCATTTGAGAAGAAATTGCGTTGAACCTTAGGTCCGAATTTCAGAGCTTTTCGCGTGATATTTTCGGAGATATGATCTCAGGAAGTTGGTCTTTTTGCAGACTCCTGGATTACACTCAAAACAGGTGACCTGGGAAAAATCGTCATAACTTTCTTTCTGAGAATCAGATTGAAATTTCGTAAGAAGTTACAGAAAGAGGACGAATTGTAGTTTTCTTTTATATATTTTTCAGAGTCAAAGGTTGAAACAGTGACACGTGGCACTTCATACAAGTTCGCTCTACTGAACCAGTCTATAATCAGGTCACTGCGGGAGATTGTGCATAACTCTTTCTTGGAGAATCCAATTTGGTTCAGACTAGTGGCATTGGAAAGAGGACACAGAAAGCTACTACAGATCACAATTTTAGAACTGGCTGATTCGAAATTACAGAGGTACATCAGATTCAATATCAGGCTTCTACAAAGTAAAAAAAGGTGTGTAGTTTTTATTTTTTATTTTTGCATAAGCTTGGTTTGAAGGAATTCAAAGGGCCTAGTAAAGCATTATTATCGGTAACTGATGCCCCGAGGAAAGAAAATGCAAACGCCTAGTAAGGAACCTGAAAGTTCTAGCATGACTCATGAAGAAGAGGAAGAAATGCTACATGATATATCAAAATTACAAGAACAAGTGCAACAAATGTCACGCTCACAAAAGCTAATAGATGCTAAGATAAAGGGCATGGAAGCTAAGATGGACGATTTGAAGACTGATTTGAAGACAGATTTGAAGAAAGACATGGCAAGTTTGAAGACAGATTTGAAGACAGACATGGCAGATTTGAAGACAGATTTGACAAATTTTCTACAAGAGATACTTACTAATGGTGAAAAGGTTGTAAAGGAAACTCATGATGTGAACAAAAGTAATGTTAATCATGATTCCATAGATTCTAATGTTGGATCGAAGACCCACCATATTCCAAAAATCGATATGAGGAAGTTTGATGGGAAGGATCCCGCCACATGGATATTACAGATGGAGCAGTTCTTCGATCTCAATAATGTGCAAAACACACAAAAGGTACGTATGGAAACTTTATATTTGGAACCAAATCAATTTGTATGGTATCAATGGCTTTTCTCTAGTAAACAATTTATCACTTGGGCAATTTTTACGGAAGAATTGATAGCACATTATGAGGATACAAAAAGAAACACTTTTTTTAGCCAATTGATAAGTCTCAAACAAAAGGGTTCAATAATGGAGCACATTGAGGAGTTCCAAAAATTGAACATAAGGGTAAAAGATATTCCAGAGAATCATAGGATTGATGTGTTAATAGGGTCTTTAAAGGATAATATCCAACATGATGTTCGCCTTTGGGAACCTGATTCATTAGAGAAGGCATTCAGGTTAGCAAGAAAAATGGAAAGCAAAATTATGGCAACTAGGAAGCATACCATTCACAACTATAAAGATGGAAGTGTTGTTGCCCATAGTCTTCCACAACCTACAAGGTTGACACCACAAAAATTGGAAGAAAAAAGAGCAAAAGGGCTTTGTTTCAATTGTGATAGCAAATACACAAAGGGTCATAAGTGTGGTGAGAAGAAATTATTCTACATAGATTGTGAAGAGGAAGAAGAAAAGGAGCAAGAAAGGTCAAAAGAAGAAGATATACTCCAGGAACAAAGCCTAGATGAAGAACAAATAAATCCAACCATATCTTGTAATTCATTGGCGGGAATTACCACTCCTCAAACCATCAAGATAGAAGGACAAATCAAGAAGAAAAAGGTGATAGTGTTGATTGATTCAGGAAGCACCCACAATTTTATTCATTGTAGGGTAGCAAAAGAATTGAATTGCTTCCTATATCCAGCACCAGAGTGTTAAGTGATGATTGCAAATGGAAGAACAATAAATTGCTCTGGAAAGTGCCATAATATCAAGCTATCCATGGGAGAATATGTATTGACTAGCCCAATGCTTTCCATTCCAATGGGAGGTGTTGATGTTGTACTAGGAGTCCAATGGCTACAATCCTTGGGTACAATAGCTTTTAATTTTCAAGAAATTTTCATGAAATTTTCTGTGGAAGGAAAGGAAGTTGAATTAAGGGGTATCGCAGGGAAACCAGGAAAGATAATCAGCTCTAATGGTATGACAAAGCTTCTAAAAAAGGAGAAAAGGGGTGTAATTGCACAATTATGTTCGCTAGATGTTTCCAAGGAGTAAGTTATAAACCAAGGGTCCCTGGACGACCATGATGTTCATATGAACTGTCTTCCCTTTCAATGTAACTGGAACATTGGGGAGAATCCCTATCGGGTGACTGGTTCCTTTATCAAAACCCGATAGATTTCTCATCTCAGGTAAAAGCGCCGGGGAACCCAGTGCTTTCCAAGCAATAGAGGAAAGGATACTCACAGATGCCCCTTCATCAATGATAGTTCCAACCATCACCATTCTGTAGATTTGGACGATGATTCTGAATGGGATACTGGCTGGTAACCGGGGTCTGCCTAGTTGATTCCAATCAAAGGATACAACTAGGTTGCTTGGTGGTGGGACCGAATTCACGGCCGGATACGACCCTGACCATGTTCCTTCCTGCGATAAAGGAATGGGCGCATTGCCCTGATGCTCATCGGAGTCTGTGTTGATGAAAATAATATGGACGGTGTCATCCTTATCCTCTTCAGTGAGGGTGTCATTTGAAGATGGGTCTTCAATGACGGAGTCATTTGAGGATGAAACCTCTGAAGGAAGAATTGGGTCAACTGCCGTTTCGACCTTTAGACTTTCGTCTGGTCTGGATTCAGTAGGTTCATTCTCAATGACGGACACTTCAGCTGACCACTTGATCGGGCCAGCTGGATTTTCAACTATCGAGGGACTTGGCACGAGTTTTTGGTATCCAGGAGGAAGTCGTAACGGTGAAACCGGACGATCTTCCAAAACTCTCTTTGCCTCATCTAAGAATGGACAACGGTGGATGGCGTGATCGCCTTCACACAGTATGCAGGGTGATCTTGGTCTCCCTCTTTGTCCTTCACTCTCGCTAGTTGACGGAATGCAATCAACATGTCTACCAGAGGTTGATGCTACCGGATTGTGCAACCTGGGGGACCAGTCCCTTAGTATCCGGGGAATACAAGGACAGTCACAGTGGAAGTGGGTCCCTTTGCAAATGACACATGGCGATTTAGGCCCGGTCGGTGCAGTGTGTGGATTTTTGTCAGATGTCTTTTGCTTGCCCCCAGTCGCCTTCGCCATAGGCCCCTTCTGCTTCTTTTCTCTCTTCTTCTTTTCCTTCTTCTCCATGGGAGGCTGACTTTTGCCGGCTCTACCTTGCGAAGATGAAGGATCAGAGGAAGAATTGTAAGAAGTGGAAGGCTGGTGGGTAGCTCTAGACTGGTCTGACTGTTGATTTGACTGCTCAGGATTAGTGGTGATTTGAACTACATTAGTTGAAAAGAGCCATACAGGTAGGCCAATTGTCAACCTTGGAAGTGACAATGTGGCCATATGAGGCGCACCAACATCTCCCCAAGAGGAGAAGGGATTGGGACTTCTGCCAAGGTGACTTCCTTGGTTGGTGGGCTCCATAATTTTCAACTAAAAGATCAACGTGGGAATAATAGGTGATTATGTTCCGATTAAAATAAATTTTATTAACGACGCTTTAGACCCAACTTTGCTTTTTCATGTTTTAAGAGTCGAGAAAAAGCTAAAGATGACTCTAGTCTCCTTCGATGTTTTAACGAGCCCGAAGTGACAAATGCTCGGATGGACTTTTTCAGTTATAGAGTTTGAAAAAGGCCAAAAGAAACTTCTCTGGAGTTCTAGGCAGAGGGTGTGCCAAACTTTTCGTGAAACCACAGAATACGTTTTACGGTACGGGTGGTCGATCTTCGTGAATGCTGTGTTCACTGCATCGCGATCAGTAGGGCAGTCGACACGGCTTCCTATGGATAAAGGCTTTGTTCCTATAGGGGTCTCCCAATATATACGCGACGGTACGTGGGAGCACAAGTCCGTATTAGTGCCACCGACTCTCAGGAGGAATCACCCACCTTCGTAGAGATCGACAGTCACTATGTTTAACGACGCCGGAACACGTCTCTACCTAGACCTCTATGTGTTTGCGTTATGTTACAAAGCGTTGTTATGTAAATTGAATTTATTTTAATGTTGATCTTGCTTAGCAGTTTGCCTTTAAGGATCACCACGAGATGTATGTAACAAATTCCTGAATGCAGTCTAAGATGAGAAGCAAACTTTTCAATCTTTCAACTTTGAAAATCTTAACTACTGAGGAGAAGAAAGGCAAATCTTTTCACACAGATCATAGAGCACACACTAATGCAATTTTTTCCTAAATCAGTATGCAAACAGTCAAATGCAAAATGCACAATGCATGTATTTTCTTTTCCCTTTCTTAATGTTGATGGGTTACAAAAAGAAAGTTGTTATATAACTTTGATTTCGATTTAAAGCGAAAACAAACAAGTTTGTCCAAAATCAAAAGACACCTTAAGATTTACTTGTTTAATCACTGGAAATACATGAAATCAAACCATAATGACGAAAGTAAAAAGACTAATCAGCTATGGACAGCAAACAAGCTAACTCTTTAGACCAGCAAAATGCCTAACACAGGTTCAGATCTAAGAGGCCAAAGCAAGACTAGTTTACTCTTCGTTATGGGAAATTGTAAATGAAGTAAGAAATACAAAAGAACAAATACAATTTCGTTATATAACAGAGGCGGAATGATGGCAAGTAAGGTTGGTTTCAGAATAGGTACAAGACTGGTAACTAGCTGCAAAACCTATAGTGAAAACAGGCAAGAAAAAGGGAGGAAACCCCAACTGCATTAGGCAAAATTGGGCCAACGCAGGTGCTGCACAGCCAGTCTGGCTCTCAGCATAGGTAGCCCCTTCGGGACCTGCGTTGCAAAGTAGTTAGCCTGTGTACTACCTGCTTTGGAAAACGAAAGTTGCGTTTTCTCAGTTTCCGGGTCACAATTTTCTCAAAAATGCACAGTTTTTGCTCAAATCAGAAGCAATCAGTCAAGCACACACAAAGGGATGATTAGGAGGATAAAAAGCTATCACTAAGAGCTTACAAGGATCCTTGTAGATCAGCTCTTCAAATCATGAACATGCTCAGAAATGAGCTAGAGTAGCTGCCCTCTACTTCGCTTTTGATATAGTCAAAAGCTTTTCGATTTAGTACTCTTTTGTTCAGGAAATGAATAGCAAAATACTACAAACAATCAAACAGATACGATCCCCAGTGGAGTCGCCAGTTTTTTGTAGGGAAAAGTATCCGATTCGGATGACCCTATCCCACTCTAAGGGTGATAGTACCTCAGCAACAACTGTAAAGAAAACTACTTAAGGTTTACTTCTTTACGAAAGCAAGAGAGAATGAGGAAATGCACTAACCGTTGCCTTGCGCTTAATGTTGAATCCAAACTCTTCTCTTCGCTGCTTGCTCCCAGCTCCTTGCTCTTTTGCTGGCCCAGCTACAATGAGATCCTGCAAAATGACAAAGAAGGAAACTACAAGAAGCATGCAATCATAACTGATTCACGGATTAGCATAAATCAAATATACAATTATCACAATACATAATTGAATCAAATGCATATAGAAGAACCTCAATATCTTTTATTAATGAAGAAGTAAAGTTTTGAGAGAGTTACAACCATTGAAGGCCCCAATCCAGCAACACCTCCCAGCAGAAAGAATTTCTCCTCTTCACCTCCTTCAAGCAATCACCCAATAGCTCTATGGTGAAACCAACAGCATATCATTACTTTGCACAAAATTCCAGCCTCCTGAGCTCATAGGAGAGAGCTCAATATATAGATGAATTGAGAAAGGATGAGTCAGCTTGCAACTGATGTGTAGCTGCCTTGTGTCCTCTCTCTCTTCAGTTGATCTTCAGTTCTTGAGTCCACTTGGAGAACCTTGCTTCCACTTGGAGAAACAGAGCCTCTGACTCATCACAAGGCGAAATCCCTGATCCAAGTGTCATTTTTGGAAGATTCCAGAGCAATGACTCAGGGTGCCACTTGTCCCATCTCGCTCAGCGCAGGTGGCCTTTGTTCCACTTGCTTTGCAACGCAGGTACACCATGGAGGAGTTGAGTTTCAGCGCAGAAGCCTAGTGGAGCACCTGCTTTGATTTCCGGATTGCTTGTTTTTGAGTGTTTTCAGGTGGAGAACTGATCTGAGAGTTGTTGGTTTGCTGACCTTGTTCCTCTAGGGGTAGGAACATCATGTTTAGGGACTTTGGATCCCTTGGATTATTGACAATTCATGCAAGGCACAAAATTGTCTATAACAGGAGACCCCACTAGGCTATTATCCTTTATCCATAGGAAGCCGAGTCTGCCGCCTTACAAGCCGTAATGCACTGAACACAGCATTCGGGAAGATTGACTGCAGTACAGGAAGTCCTTGGTTTTCATCTGATTGCCAAGGTGTATAAGCAGTTTTACGGATTGTTTGGTAAACCTTTTACCTAGAGTCTTCAGAGTAGTCACTTTTGATCCTTTTCGGACTCCCTAAAAGAAAAGGTGCCTGTGAGCGTCTTGTCACTTCGTGCTCATTAAACATTCGAAGGAGACTAGAGTCATCTTTTATCCTTTTCTCGACTCTTAAAATATGAAAAGGTCAAGTTCAGTGTCTTAAAATTTATTGGCCACGATAACATCTACCCAATTAGATTTTGTTTGCGTTAGCTTGAGTAGGATTATTTCTCGTTCAATGGCAGCCTTCCTGGCGCCCACTGGCCAAGGTGTTCCTCCTGATGGGAACCCTCGTCCATTTCCTTCTGTTGGAAATGTCGGTGTTCAGTATATCGCAACATTGTCTTTGCCTGGGTTGACCATTGGTTTACCCGTATGGTTGTTTTCAAGCTCGGTGGTCTCGAGTGTGATAACTCCTGTTCTGCCACCACCTCCTCCACCCGAACAACACCATGTTGATTCTAAGGTGGACCCCTCCCCTTATTCGCCCATTGCTGCGTCCTCATCTTCTACTTCGCCTGGTGAAACCTTGGATTTTAGTAACCAGGTGGCTAAGAAGAAGAAGAAGAAGACGAAAAAGAAGAAGTCTCCTAAAGGAAAGGTCGCATCTACCACGAAAATATCTGAAGTGGAACCACCTTCTGCTCCTCCGCGGAAGGCTAAGTCTCCTTGTCGATTATGCAAGGAGGACCATTTTCTTTCTGATTGTCCTGGTATTCCCAGGATCCTAGATATATGGTCCCGTGACCCGACTCGCCCCTTTTCGTCACAGATCGATGATATCTTATCAGTTGGTAAGAGAAAAGGGAAGGTTCGTTTCCCTTGTCGACTTTGTGAAGGTAATCATCTCCTTCGCCTTTGTCCACTTATGGATGAAGCCTCCCGTCTTTTGGAAAGTCTGTCAGTTCCCTTACCCCAACTACCCGCTGGATATCAGTGTCTTTTTGCAACTGCAGATCATCTCTCCACCAACCAAGTGATCAAGAATGATTCCTCTTTGGTTCAGCCCTCTCTTCCCGAACCTAGCTGTGCTCCGCCTGTTCCAGACGAGTCCCTGGTCAGAACGAGTGTTGATTTACATTCCTCATCTATGCACCACTTTATCATCAAAGATGAACCACCTGAGTCCAAACCAAACGAAAGTCCAAAGTTCTAGATTACAGTTGACCCGGTCTTTCAAAAGGTCCAGCTTACAAGTGACCCGGTTTTGCCTACAGAAGTTCCATCCTTAGATGATCTTACATCTGAATCCAAACAAGACAAAAGTCAAAAGGTCCAGCTTACAAGTGACCCGGTTTTGCCTTCAGAAGTTCCCTCCTCAGATGATGTTATCACTGCAAAGAATGAAGACCCCACCGTCCAAATTCTATTCATCAACATAGACTCTAATGAACAAGTGAGTATCCCTCTCATTCCTTCGCACCAGGAAGAAAGTCCATCAGAATCATATCCGGCTGTCTATCCAGTCCCACCTCCAAGCAACCTAGTTGTTTCCTTCAATTGGGATCAACTAGGCAATCCTCGGTTACCAGCCTCCATACCATTTCGAATTATAGTCCAAGTCTACCGCATGGTTATGGCCGATACAATTATTGATGAGGGATCTCCTGTGAGTATCCTTTCTTCAACAGCTTGGGAAGCACTTGGTTCCCCACTGCTTCTACCTGAGATAAGAAACCTTACAGGTTTCCATCGAGAAACAACTCAACCTTTAGGGATTCTTCCCAGTGTACCTATCACATTAGAAGGGAAGACTGTTCAAATGGGCGTCATGGTAGTCCAAGGTCTGTTAGATTACAATTTACTCCTTGGACGAGACTATATTTATCGCATACGTGCAATTGTGTCCTCACTCTTCAAAGTGATGTGTTTTCCGCACGAAGGAAGGACGATCAAGGTCGTAGACCAACTTTCATTCCCTGGTTCACACTTCACATATATTCATCTACCATTCCTAAATGGTCTTATTTCCATAGGAAATGCCTCAACATCCACTCCGTCATTCTGATGACGGCAGTTGACCCGGGCGCGTGACTGAGGCCCGGGGGGGCATGCATCCTCCTTCAAAATCGAGTCTTTCCAAGTAAACCTTCATTCCATCCACTCTGTGAATGCCATGAAGCTTGGGGGGCATGTACCTCGATTTTGCATTATCATGCTGGGGGCATGCAAAAATTTAATAAGCATAGTTTTTCGTTTCAAGCTTGTGTAAAAATGAAACCGAATCCAAGCAGAGTTATCCATGGTTCAAGCTTGTGGAAAAAAGAACCCATACCTGATTTACATCCCGTGATTGCCTCTTATCTGCTAAATTCTGCTAGATGAGCCTTGGTTGTTTCATTCCATCGCCACCATCTCTTTGGCCGATCATATGCTTTCACCTAGTTGTTTATCCTTTCCTGAGGAACTGCAGTGATGAGTGGTTTTATTAGCCAGCCTCTTGACCTTTACATGTTTCGAGCAAGTCCCACCATTACCGGAACTAGTTGCTACCCTTTATACCACTCGTTCCTTCAGGACGAGTCGCCTTTACGCTCTTTTCTGACTCGTAAAATATGAAAAGATTGCCGAGTATTTTTCCTTTTTGTCTCGTTAAAGAAAATAAAAATGGAGTTCTACTTTCAGCTCTTTTCTGACCATTTAAAGAGGAAAAGATTGCCGAGTCGCTCCTCTTGACTCGTTAAATGTTAATAAGGGGCAGTCGTTTTAAGTTCTTTTTGTCGACCGTTAAAACATAAAAATATTACCGGGTTTTTGTCGTTTCAAACTCGTTAATGGTTACGAAACGACGTGGTTTTGACCGCTTTTTTACTTTTTCAGGTCGAAATCACTAATTATGAAAAGTACTCCTCGATCGTAATGATCGGGCGGTTCTTTCGGGTAGTATTTTATACTTTTTCGGGCCCGAGAGACACAAATTTACGAAAAAGGACATCCCTAGAGTTTCCTTTTCTGCTGTCTTTTCAAACTCTCTAAACATGAAAAGACGCCGAGTTCTTCCTTTGTCAGACTCGTTAAAACTTGATGACATCGGATTTTGTCACACCACAAGCATATGCTATCCCCATCAAGCTTGTTAAAAATAACTGGGGTACTCGCCAGAAATGGCGGGGGAAAAGAAAATTTTTGAACCATAATTATTACCGTGACGGCAGTATGTCGCTCTTGAACATGGCACTTTTCTGCTTTCGTGTCCAGGGTGGGGATATCTCATCTCATATCTTTCACTTGCTTCCATGGACTTGGGTACCTTATTTGACCTCTCATCCACTCATTGCCTTGTCATCATGACCTTTGATACATTGATGTCAAATACTGCCGATTCCATTAATGTGTCGCCGATATGTTCAAGAGAAGTTGACCTCTGCAAAGAAACGACCTCCCTCTGATAGTTCGCACAATCTTGATTCACAACATTATCTCTCTGTCTCGTGTCGATGATGTGGGAAACATTATGGCCCACCTTCGATCAAGGTCACTTCCTGTCGACTTCAACTCATTATCCAGGAAGTTGATCTAGAGACTCCTTTCCGGTGCCTTGGAGCCTGCATGCCTCAATGGCAGGTTCTTCGGGTTCGACGTGAGGTTTTCATTATTGGCCTCCGATCGAATGATTCTACGGGTGTTCGACTTCAGATCATTAATTCACACGCCATAGATTGTACCTATAGTACCTTGAGGGCCATTGTCATTATTGGTGGTACCTCTCGCGTCTGTTAACAGTTTCCGCTATTGACTGGTAATCAGACGATGTTCATGCGTGTTCGACTTCAGCTCATATATTCACATGCTTGAACTTGTACTCTTGTTCAGGTCGAGATGGAGTGCAAGACCCTGGATTGTGTCTGTTGTAATCCAGGCGTGATTCTCGATACTTGACTCATTCACTGGATGGCTGCGACCATACGTGAGTCGATTCATTGATCCTAACCAGATGGCTGCGTCCATACTATGGATCTAGATTATTTATGTACTCTCTTATGGATGGCTGCGACCATACCACGTACATCATGTAATTGAACTATCAGTCATGTCTCTTAACACAGATCCTCGACGGAAACTCTATATATGTGTTCTTGTGTGTTCTCGTAAAGCATTTCACCCCTCTCTTTACCTCTCGGACTTCATGCTTTAGGGGGCATCTGTTACACAGTAATTTGTCACCATTGGTCACCGTCCCTATCGCCCCGTTTCCATACATTGGAGGACGCATTCCAGGACCTGTGAGCAGTGACATAACCCAAAAACACTTGCATTATCTTCCCCTGAGTATGTACTTCATGTTCCCTGAAGACACCTTCTGCAAATTATCCCTGAAAGTTGCTCTTTTTCCATTGGCGCAGGTCCACAGTATCTTACCCGCGCCAATAACTGAGATCCTCAAAAGAGGGCGCGACCACTGGCGCTCTGTCACAGAACAACACCCGCGCCAGCCCAGTTTAGTAATGATTTTTTCCAAAAGCACGCCCATATGATTTTTCCCTTCAGATCACGAAACCTTTTGAGGGAAAAATCCAGTGGATAGAGGTCGAGAGTCATCATCTATCCTTGACAACTATCCACAGTAGCTTTTCCGATATAATGCCAATCCACAATGGGTGTCCTGGTTCATCGAATCTTTCTACCTTCTCCATCTATAAATATTTGTCCTCATGCATTATACAAGCTAGTGCTAGTTGTTGAGTTCTTGAAGGAATGCTAGTTGTGATTATCATGAGTGATAATGAAGCATAGAGAGGTTATGCTGTCGGAGAGGAGACACATTGCAAGACACATATAGTTGCTCGCCCAGCCAGAGGAGAGGTTCAACGTCAGAACCTTGGTTGTAACTTTTCCTGTCTATTATTAATTAATGAGCGACTGCTATTATAGTTCCAATCTCATTGTCTATTATAGTGATGTGTGATTTATTTCCTTTCTGACTGAAATATAGTTGTGTCTTGGTGGATTTTATGCTGGTATCTGTTTCCTCCTTTGCATGTGCAGGTGTCCGTTTATGATCTACTGGAGCGAGGGAGCGGGAACATCAACTCTGCTTCGACCATAGCGTTGGATTCCAGGTTGGTCTTATTAATTCACCTTTGATGCATAACTAGGAACTTGCGTGGTAGCGTGGTTTGATTGTGGCTAGTTCTGTTTTAGGCTAGTGGGATCGCCTCTGTCCGTAGAGGGGATTTACCTGTCCAACACTCACAGAAGCCCCTTCATCTATGATGGTACCAGCCATAACCATTCTATATATTTGAGCAATGATTCGGAATGGTACACTAGCCGATAAACGGGGTCTGCCTAGTTGTTTCCAGTCAAAGGAAACAACTAGGTTGTTTGGAGATGGGACCGAATAGACGGTCGGGTACGACTTTGATGAACTTCCTTCTTGCGGTAAAGGAATGGGAAAATTTCCCCCATGTTCATCGGAGTCTGTGCTTACGAAAAGAATTTGGACGGTGTCATCCTTGTTTTCTTCAGTGACTGTATCATCTGAAGATGGAACCTCTGAAGGCAAGACTGGGTCAATTTCCATCTCGACCTTTTGACTTTCATCTGGTATGGGTTCAGATGGTTTGTCTTTACTGATAGATGCTTCGGCCGACCACCTGGGCGGGTCAGCCGGTTTTTCAACTAGTGACGGACTCGGCAAGAGTTTTTTATATCCAGGAGGAAGTCGTAACGGTGAAACCGGACGATCGTCCAAAACTATTTTAGCCTCATCTAAGAAGGGACAATGGTGGACGGCATGATCACCTTCGCACAGTTTACAAGGAAATCTATATTTTCCTTTTTGTCCTGGGGCTTCACTTTCACTAGTCGACGGTGTGTTTTCAACATGATCATCAGAGGTTGATGACACCAGATTGTGCAAACGAGGAGACCAGTCCCTTAAAATCCGAGGGATGCAAGGACAATCTCTATGATAGTGGTCTCCTTTGCAAATGACAAATGGTGATTTAGGTCTATTCGGTGCAGTGTGTGGATTTTCGCTAGACGACGCTTGGTTGCCCCTTTTCGCCTTTTGCTCCTTCTTCTTCTTTTCCTTCTTATTCTATGGTACTTGATTTTTGGCTTTACAAGCCTCATCAAGCGAAGAGGAAGGAGGAGAGGAAGAATTGGAGGAAGTAGAAGGTTGGGGGGTAACTTTGGAATCGTCTAGTTTCTGACTCGATTGTTCAGGAATTGCGGTGTTCTGAACGACAGAGGTTGAGAAGAGCCATACGGGCAAGCCGATTGTCAATCCTGGAAGTGACAATGTGGCCATATGGGGTGCACCAACATCTCCCCAAGAGGAGAAGGGACTAGGATTTCCTCCAAGGGGAATTCCTTGGTTGGTGGACTCCATTCTCTCAACCTAAGACCAATGTAGAAAAGGTGATGATTATTCCATTTAAAATATATTTTAGACGCTTTGACACAACTTGTTTTTTTAATTTTAAAGAGTCGAGAAAAAACAAAAGATGACTCTAGTCGCCTTCGATTTATAATGAGCCTGAAGTGACAAGTGCTCAAATGGACCTTTTCCGTTAAGGAGTCTGAAAAGGAACGAAAGGGACTACTCTGGAAATCTAAGCAGAGGGGTTACCAAACCAATCACAAAACTACATAATACTTTTTAGGTACGATAGTCAATCTTCCTGAATGCTGTGTTCAGTGCATTGCGATCGATAGGGCGGCAGACATGGCTTCCTATGGATAAAGGATTAAGTCTATTGTGGTCTCCCAAAATATACTCGACGGTACATGGGAGCACAAGTCTGTACTGGCACTTATTGTCTCAAAGTGGAGGAATCACCCAACCAATAGTGAGAACAACAGTTACCAGGCTTTACGACACTGGAATACGTCTCTAGCCTAGACTTCTAGATGTTGTGCATTAGGTTCCAATGTGTTG
Organism: Pinus tabuliformis; assembly: GCA_031772625.1. Taxonomy (NCBI): domain Eukaryota; kingdom Viridiplantae; phylum Streptophyta; class Pinopsida; order Pinales; family Pinaceae; genus Pinus; species Pinus tabuliformis. The sequence continues at coordinate 397,293,070 of CM062815.1, forward strand.
TTAGATTCATTAAATTTATTTTATAGTTGATCTTGCTTAAGAAATTTGCCTTTCAGGTTCACCGCGTGATGTAGATGTACAATTCCTAAAATTCAATCTAAGATGATAAACAGTCTTATATCTTCTTTGTGCATTGAAAATCCTAGCTACTAAGGAAAGAAAGACATAATTCTTTCAACAAAGAGCAAAGAGCACACACTATATGCACTGTCCTAAATCAAACCAATCAAATAGTCTAAATGCAAATTCACATGCATGTATTTGTTTTTATCCTTCTTAATATGTGAATGATAAAAAGAAAGCTAATGCACAAATCTGAATTACTTTTCAAGTGACAATTACTAACAAGTTTCTTTTCAAAATAAAAAATGAAGACAATGACAACACTTTGCGATTTGGAAATGAAGACTTGCTTTCGACACTATAAAAACTACAAATTCAGATCAAATACAACAGTAACATGGTAATCGACTATCAAGAGCAATCAGACTCTCTTCTATGACTGAAAACAACACTTGCGACACTTTCAAATCAAGAAACGACAGTACAATTACGTTACTTTTCTGTGAAGGAGAACTGAAAATGACTCAACAAATACACAAAAACATTTAGAGTTCTTTGCACAATGGAGGCGGAATATCAGCAAGGAAAGAGGTTTCAAACAGAGGTGTACTGACTATAGGCAACAAAACTCATGAATAGAACTGAAAAGAATGAACACAGAAACCAAAATCTAGGAACAATGCCTAGTCTGATCAGCACACCTGTAACATAGTGAATTTGAAATGCAGCGCACCTACTACACTCGGGAAGTGCGCTGAATTTCAGATTCACAGAATAGAGAGTGTGCTGGGGCAGGGACGAGACTTTTCTTGGGTTCCGGGTCACAGTTTGCAGTTCAGTTCAGGGATTTTGGTCGAGTAAGTGGTAATCAGTATATCAACAATAGGGGTAGGTCTAAGGAGGTTACTAGAGCCACCACAAGGGCAATTAGAGAGTTTGTAAATCAGTTGTTTAATTCATAAACAAAACCCAGAGATTGACTGAAGAGGCATTTATCTAGTTTGCATTTGCACAGCAAATGCAGTTCGAAAGCTACATGGCTCGACTTCAGGTTTCTTCTGTAAGTTTATAAAGTAAACAAATGTAGATAAACAAACAACCTAGTCGCTCCCCAGTGGAGTCACCATTTTGTTACAGGGAAAAGTGTCTATGCAGAACTACTAATCCCACTAAGGTGTGGTAGCTACCTTAGAAACAAACAAAGTAAAGGAGACCAACCTCTGTCTTGCGCTTGGTCCCTAGTTCGATTCCTCTCTCTTCCATTAGTACTTTGCTACTTGCTTCCTTGTACACCCAGCTTCACAGAGTACCTGTAGAATCAAAGTAGCATAACACTATACAAGAACATGGATCTATTATCATAAACAATCTAGGATCAGATGTAAATTGACCATACAAATGCATGAAGCATAAATGACACAAGAGTATGGAGGAAAACTTGAATAGCTTTATTGATAATCAAGAAAGAGCCAAGAGAGTTACAACCAATTGTTCTGACCTAGCATCATCCTCTCAGCAAGTAAGCCCTTCTTCACCTCATGCAAAGCTTAGATCACCCAACACTATGATGTTGCCTCAAGAAACCAATAGCAATTCCTTACAAGATGCAAAATTCCAGCCTCTGGATCTCTGGGATGAGGGATCCATATATAGATATCTCTAAGGGAGATGAGTCAGCTTGTGATTTGATTAGTGTCTTCCCTCTGATAGTTCTTGCTTCCACTTGGAGATTGATGATCTCTTACTCATCCTTGGTCGAATTCAGAATGGAAAGTGTCACAGGAGAAGTTTCTAGAAGATTCCATGCTTCTCCACCTCGCAGATTGACACTATCATTTGTCTGTTCTCGCCCATCACACCCCATAGAAGGGTTTTTTGAAATGCAACGCACCCACTGAGTGTACTTAGGTGAGATGCAGCACACTTTGTCTATGGAGCAGGTGAAATGATCCTGTTTTGACCAGTTCTGAGTGTTTTTTCATGGAGAACTTCTAGGAGAAGCTGTAATCAGTTGACCTTGTTCCTTTAGGGGTTGGAACAACACTTTTAGGGACTTAGGAGCCCTTGGTTTATGGAAATTTTATGCTTGGGGTTGCAGTGCCCAAAAATGTCTATAACACCAGGTTATGAGAAGACACTGACAACGGTGAAGAGCTTTTACTATTGGTTGAATTTGAAGAGGGATGTAGTAGAGTTTGTGGTGAGGTGTTTTGACTGTCAACGAGTGAAAGAAGAGTGTAAACATCCAGTTGGACTACTATGGATTTCATCACAGGGTTTCCTAAGATTGTGAAGCAACATGATTCCATCATGGTCATTGTGGCCAGTTAACAAACATTGCACATGTCATTCCAGTGAAGTCTACATTCTTAGCTAGTGATGTTCTATAGGCATTCATCAGAGATGTGGTCAGGTTGCATGGATTTCCAAGGAATATTGTGTCAGACAGGGATGTGAAGTTCACTTCCAAGTTTTAGAAGGAATTATTTGCAGGTTTGGGCAGATTGTTGGCCTTCAATACAACTTATCATTCATAGACAGATGGACAGATAGAGAGGGTCAACAGGATATTGGAGGACATGTTGAGGATTTATTTGATGCATCAATGGTGGAAGTGGGAAGAGTATCTCCCTTTGTCAGAGTTCTCACACAAAAACGATTATCAGGATTCATTGAGGATGACTCCTTTTGAGGCATTGTATGGGAAAATTTGTAACACTCCCATCAGTTGGAGTGATCCCGTTAACAGGGTATTGATTGGACCAAAGATGTTGGTATACATGGAACAGGAAATGCAGGTGACCAAGAAGAATCTAAAGGCAACACAGGATAGGAAAAAAATCTATGCATATCAGAACAGGCTTTTCAAGGAGTTCCAGGTTAGGGAACATGTGTACTTGCAGATTAAACTTAAGAAGAGCTTCTTGCAGATTGGATCATGTGCCAAGTTGGCACCATGGTTTTGTGGACCCTTCAGTATCACTGAGAGGATTGGGCCAGTAGCCTATCGACTTGCACTGCCTCCGACAGTAAAATTCCATGATTTTTTCCATGTATATTTGCTTAGGAAGTATGTTAAGGATGTTGATCATGTGATTGACTAGTCTGTATTGTAGGTGGAATTAGATGGAGAATTCCAGCCGAACCCTCAATGTATATTGCAAAAAAAGGTGCTCATTGTTGGGTCCCTATAATACTAGTGATTACCCCATTACTATTGTAGTTATACCCCTTATTTATATTGATGTACCCATGTAGTGCCCATATTGTTACTATTGTGCCACATAGAAGCCCACTATTGTTATTGTTGTGCCCTAAAATATTATTGTTATGTAGGCTTTGATTGTATTGGGACCATTTAGACTCCTATATATAGAAAGGAGGTATTTTCATTTGTATCATCCAAGAATTGTTCATTTATGTAATGTAAAGGAGGTTGCCCCCTCGAAGAGGCTGAATTTTAAGGCGTGGATCTCTCTTTTCTATCTTTTTGTGAGTTGGTTTCATAACATTTGGTATCAGAGCTTTGGATTCTAGGGTTTCGCTGCTCCAAACAGGTCATCGTGGAATTTTCGCTATAACTTGTTTTCTGTGACGTTTCAGAAGTCACAAAAAAAACCCATTTGAGAAGAAATTGCGTTGAACCTTGGGTCCGAATTTCAGAGCTTTTCGCGTGATATTTTCGGAGATATGATCTCAGGAAGTTGGTCTTTTTGCAGACTCCTGAATTACACTCAAAACAGGTGACCTGGGGAAAATCGTCATAACTTTCTTTCTGAGAATCGGATTGAAATTTCGTAAGAAGTTACAGAAAGAGGACGAATTGTAGTTTTCTTTTATATATTTTTCAGAGTCAAAGGTTGAAACAGTGACACGTGGAAATTCATACAAGTTCGCTCTACTGAACCAGTCTATAATCAGGTCACTGCGGGAGATTGTGCATAACTCTTTCTTGGAGAATCCAATTTGGTTCAGACTAGTGGCATTGGAAAGAGGACACAGAAAGCTACTACAGATCACAATTTTAGAACTGGATGATTCGAAATTACAGAGATACATCAGATTCAATATCAGGCTTCTACAAAGTAAAAAAAGGTGTGTAGTTTTTATTTTTTATTTTTGCATAAGCTTGGTTTGAAGGAATTCAAAGGGCATAGTAAAGCATTATTATCGGTAACTGATGCCCCGAGGAAAGAAAATGCAAACACCTAGTAAGGAACCTGAAAGCTCTAGCATGACTCATGAAGAAGAGGAAGAAATGCTACATGATATATCAAAATTACAAGAACAAGTGCAACAAATGTCACGCTCACAAAAGCTAACAGATGCTAAGATAAAGGGCATGGAAGCTAAGATGGACGATTTGAAGACTGATTTGAAGACAGATTTGAAGAAAGACATGGCAAGTTTGAAGACAGATTTGAAGACAGACATGGCAGATTTGAAGACAGATTTGACAAATTTTCTACAAGAAATACTTACTAATGGTGAAAAGGTTGTAAAGGAAACTCATGATGTGAACAAAAGAAATGTTAATCATGATTCCATAGACTCTAATGTTGGATCGAAGACCCACCATATTCCAAAAATCGATATGAGGAAGTTTGATGGCAAGGATCCCGCCACATGGATATTACAGATGGAGCAATTCTTCGATCTCAATAATGTGCAAAACACACAAAAGGTACGTATGGCAACTTTATATTTGGAACCAAATCAGTTTGTATGGTATCAATGGCTTTTCTCTCGTAAACAATTTATCACTTGGGCAATTTTTACGGAAGAATTGATAGCACATTATGAGGATACAAAAAGCAACACTTTTTTTAGCCAATTGATAAGTCTCAAACAAAAGGGTTCAATAATGGAGCACATTGAGGAGTTCCAAAAATTGAACATAAGGGTAAAAGATATTCCAGAGGAGCATAGGATTGATGTGTTCATAGGGTCTTTAAAGGATAATATCCAACATGATGTTCGCCTTTGGGAACCTGATTCATTAGAGAAGGCATTCAGGTTAGCAAGAAAAATGGAAAGCAAAATTATGGCAACTAGGAAGCATACCATTCACAACTATAAAGATGGAAGTGTTGTTGCCCATAGTCTTCCACAACCTACAAGGTTGACACCACAACAATTGGAAGAAAAAAGAGCAAAAGGGCTTTGTTACAATTGTGATAGCAAATACACAAAGGTCATAAGTGTGCTGAGAAGAAATTATTCTACATAGATTGTGAAGAGGAAGAAGAAAAGGAGCAAGAAAGGTCAAAAGAAGAAGATATACTCCAGGAACAAAGCCTAGATGAAGAACAAATAAATCCGACCATATCTTGTAATGCATTGGCGGGAATTACCACTCCTCAAACCATCAAGATAGAAGGACAAATCAAGAAGAAAAAGGTAATAGTGTTGATTGATTCAGGAAGCACCCACAATTTTATTCATTGTAGGGTAGCAAAAGAATTGAATTGCTTCCTATATCCAGCACCAGAGTGTCAAGTGATGATTGCAAATGGAGGAACAATAAATTGCTCTGGAAAGTGCCATAATATCAAGCTATCCATGGGAGAATATGTATTGACTAGCCCAATGCTTTCCATTCCAATGGGAGGTGCTGATGTTGTACTAGGAGTCCAATGGCTACAATCCTTGGGTACAATAGCTTTTAATTTTCAAGAACTTTTCATGAAATTTTCTGTGGAAGGAAAGGAAGTTGAATTAAGGGGTATTGCAGGGAAACCAGGAAAGATAATCAGCTCTAATGGTATGACAAAGCTTCTAAAAAAGGAGCAAAGGGTGTAATTGCACAATTATGTTCGCTAGATGTTTCCACATTGGAATCATCTATTTCTCCAGATCTCCAAAAAGTCCTGGACAATCATTCCAAGGTATTTGAGACTCCCAAAGGTCTCCCACCTATGCGTGATCATGATCATGCTATTCATCTGATTCCAGGAAGTGTTCCTCCAAACATCAGGCCGTACAGATATCCCTATGTCCAAAAAAGTGAAATTGAACGTATGGTTGCAGAAATGCTAGAGGCTGGTATAATTCAACCGAGTCAAAGTTCTTTCTCTGCTCCAGTAGTATTGGTGCACAAGAAGGATGGATCATGGCGCATGTGTCCGGATTATAGGGAGCTCAACAAGCTCACTATTAAAGATAAGTTCCCCATTCCTGTCATTGATGAATTACTGGATGAATTGCATGGATCAATTTACTTCACCAAGTTGGATCTTCGTTCAGGATATCATCAAATCAGAATGAAGATTGAAGACATTCCGAAAACGACATTTAGAACTCATGAGGGTCATTATGAATTTTTGGTCATGCCTTTTGGCCTTACCAATGCACCTTCAACATTTCAAGGTTTGATGAATTCAATTTTCAAACCATTCCTTAGAAAATTTGTGTTAGTATTTTTTGATGATATACTAATCTACAGCAAGTCTTGGAAGGATCATGTTGAACATGTTGACAGGGTGCTACAACTATTGGAGGAGAAACAATTATATGCAAAAAGATCCAAATGTTTCTTTGGAGTCCAGGAGGTGGAATATTTGGGTCATATTGTATCTCATGAAGGAGTTAAGGTAGACCCTAGCAAAATTAAAGCCATTAAGGAATGGAAAATCCCCACATCCATAAAGCATCTGCGAGGATTTCTTGGGTTGACAGGGTATTATCGCAAGTTTGTTAAGAATTATGGGAGAATAGCAGCACCTCTAACAACATTATTGAAGAAAGATGCATTTTCATGGACTCCGGAAGCAACAAAGGCCTTTGAACATCTTAAAGAGGCAATGTGCCAAGCACCGGTCTTAGCTACACCGGACTTCACAAAAACCTTTATTGTGGAATGTGATGCTTCAGGAAATGGAATTGGTGCTGTTCTAATGCAAGATGAAAGACCCATTGCTTTTGAAAGTCGTCCAATCAAGGGAAAGTTTTTAAGCAAAGCTATTTATGAGAAGGAAATGTTGGCAATACTCCATGCACTTAAGAAATGGCGACCCTACCTAATGGGAAGACACTTCAAGGTAAAAACGGATCATGATAGCCTTAAATACTTTTTAGAACAAAGATTATCCTCTGAAGAGCAACAAAAGTGGGTCACAAAGATGTTGGGTTATGACTTTGAAATCATCTACAAAAAAGGGAAGCAAAATGTGGTGGCAGATGCACTCTCAAGAAAGGATGAGGATGTGGAAGCATTGTTGTGCGCCATTTCTATTATCCAACCAGATTGGATAAATGAAGCAAGGGAGGAATGGAAGAATGACGAAGAAGTGTGGGCACTTATTCGAAAGCTACAACAAGATTCCAGTACGTCTGATACATTTAGCTGGAAAAATGATTCGTTATGGTACAAAGATCGCTTATACCTCTGTAAGAATTCCCAGCTAAAACAAAAGATTCTTATGGAATTGCACACTTCTCCCTTAGGAGGGCACTCAGGATTTTTAAAAACTTACCACAGGGTTAAGAAGGAATTTTTTTGGGATGGCCTTAAATCAGATATTCAAAAGTTTGTGGCAGAATGTTTGGTTTGCCAACAAAATAAAGTTGAAACAATTAAGACACCGGGTCTATTACAACCTTTATCCATTCCAAGCCAACGTTGGGAGGAGGTTTCAATGGATTTTATCACAGGTTTACCCAAGTCTGAGGGAAAGAGTGTCATCATGGTGGTAGTTGACAGACTTACCAAGTATGCACACTTTTGTGCATTATCACATCCATTTAAAGCCAGTACAGTTTCTACTGCATTTATGGAAACAATTCAAAAGCTACATGGAAACCCAAAGATTATTGTAAGTGACAGAGATCCCATTTTCACTGGAAATTTTTGGACAGAATTATTTTCTTGTCTTGGTACTCAGTTAGCTCATAGCTCATCTTATCATCCTCAATCTGATGGGCAAACTGAGATAGTAAACAAATGTTTGGAAGGATATCTTCGTTGCTTTGTATCTGATAAACAGACACAATGGGTCAAATGGTTGCCTCTGGCTGAATGGTGGTATAACACTTCCTTCCATACAGCAACAAAAATGACCCCATTTATGGCACTTTATGGGTATCAACCACCATCCATCACATCATATTTAAGAGAAAATTCTAAGGTTCAGGCAGTGGAACATCACATCGAACATCAACAACAAGTCCTCCAACTCTTAAAGGATAACCTCGTGTTGGCACAAAATAGAATGAAACAACAGGCAGATCAACATCGCAGTGAAAGAAGTTTTGATGTAGGTGATTGGGTATTCCTACGGCTACAACCATATAAGCAAATGTCCCTCAAGCAAGCTAAGAAGGATAATAAATTATCACCAAAGTATTATGGTCCGTACAAGGTGTTGCAAAAGATTGGTACTATGGCATACAAATTGGAGCTTCCTGCAGCTTCTCGATTGCACCCAGTTTTCCATGTTTCATGTTTAAAGAAGGTTATAGGCGACAAGCTCCCAGTTCAAACAATATTGCCAGAACTTGACGAGGAAGGAAAAATTATATTGGAACCGGAAGCAGTCATAGAAACAAGAACTCGACAGCTACGAAATCGATCAATTTCAGAGTATCTTATCAAGTGGAAGAACTTATCCGCTGAAGATTCCACATGGGAGGATGAGAATTTTATGCAGAAGTATCCAGAACTACTCAAGCGTTGAGGACAACACTTTTTTGAAGGAGAGGGGCATGTTGGGTCCCTATAATACTAGTGATTACCCCATTACTATTGTAGTTATACCCCTTATTTATATTGATGTACCCATGTAGTGCCCATATTGTTACTATTGTGCCACATAGAAGCCCACTATTGTTATTGTTGTGCCCTACAATATTATTGTTATGTAGGCTTTGATTGTATTGGGACCATTTAGACTCCTATATATAGAAAGGAGGTATTTTCATTTGTATCATCCAAGAATTGTTCATTTATGTAATGTAAAGGAGGTTGCCCCCTCGAAGAGGCTGAATTTTAAGGCGTGGATCTCTCTTTTCTATCTTTTTGTGAGTTGGTTTCATAACACTCATGCTCTAGAATCGAGAAATCGAGCAAGTTAAAGTGCAATGGAAACACTTTGGGCCTGGTGAATCTACATAGGAGATGGCAGATCAGATGTGGGCTATGTATCCTTCCTTATTTTCTAGTTGAAGCAAAGAAGCTTTGATATGGTGGTTTGGTATATGCTTTGATATGGTGTTTTGGTATATGATTTGATATGATTTTTCGATATATGGTTAGATATGGCGTTGAGTATATGTTTTTATATATGCTTTGGTATATGGTATGGTATATGTTTTGGTTATATAATTTTGGCAATTTTGTTATACGTACACATGTATATGGATGTAAATACCACCATGACCTATGTTATAAAGCTCCACTATTCGGTATGGTTGTTATGTCATTATGATTATGTTGTCATGTTACTATGATATCCTTTGGTTATGTTATCAAGATTTTATGATGTCATGTGGGTTGGAACTCAACAGGATGATCATTGTAAATATTGTAATGAGTTGTTTTAGAAAGCTCTACTATGCGGTATGTTGTCATGATGTATTGCTTTTGAGTAGGTCTTTCATTATAAATACTGCAACGAGCTGTGTTATAAAGCTCCATGAGAAGTATGTCTTCTTTCAAAAGATTGTTGAGGTATATGTGTGATGGAACACCAAGGATAGTGTCCCCCAAGGGGGAGGGTTCTGTAACAACCTTGGTAAAAATTTTACGTAATAAAAGTTAAAAACAATAACCATGGTTGATGGGACATTTATTCCAAGCTGAATGTTGTTCTTTTGGCTATTTATGGCTAAGGAAATTGGCAAATGAAGTGGCTAAGGCTTTGGAAAGGAAAAATGGATTTTTTGGCACATTTATTTATGAAAATAATGTAAATTAGGAGAAAAGGGAGGTGAAAGGTCACAGGTTGCATGTGAGGAGGGAAATGAAGGAAAATAATGGAAAATAAAGAAAATAGAGGCCTCATTCATAAAAAGGCTTTTGTGGATCAGTTGGTAACCTTTGGTCAGTTGATTTTTGGAGATCTATCATTATTCTCTCTCTCCCTCATACTCTTAGACACTTAGAGTTTCTTGGAGAAATTTTAGCATTGGAGCAAGAAAGGAAAAGAAGGCAAGAGGAAGAAAAGATCAAGCAGGGAAAGGTAGGATCAAGCAGTTGTAGCAGGCTTCATTGTAAGTATCAACTTGCATGTGTATTTTCCTTGCTAGATTTGGCATGCATGGCATTGCATGTGGTTATTTTGTATCATGGCATGGGATTTTTAAGGTGTAACAGTGTTGTCAACCTAGCCTTTCCATTTCTAGATATCCATGGTGTGATGGGGTTCTCATGTTTTGGTTGAGCTAGATTGCCAGATGGATTCGAAGATGAGTGGGGTGGATCTCTGAATGATAGAGGACATGGCCTAATGGTTCCTAAATCAGACTATGGATCACGGTAAAGCCATTGCCCTAGTGACCCCTAAGCCAAACTATGGGTTGCAGTAAAGCCACGATTGTGTTGCCTCGGTGGGCCTAGAAATCCTTGTCGGTGAATAGCAGGATATAGAATAAATCCAAGAGGTGGTTTTCTCTCTATTGGGACTAGTAATCATGGTTTTGGGATATGCGGTAAAGCCTAAAGAGTGGGTCTCGGTTTAGGGCCTAATGATCCGGGTTTGGATTGCGGTAAAGCTGGAGAGACTAGGAGACAGGAAAATTCCTCACGGTGTAGGTAGGGAAATCTAGTGGCATCCATGATTGTTTGTCCTATTGATTGGGTGGAGATCATGGTAAAGCCTATTATGATCTGTTCATTGTGTTGGCCTAGTGATCCAGGATGGATTACAGTAAAGTTTGGTTTATGTTGATGAGGGTGAGGTGGTTAAGCCTCGGTATGCCCTGGTTGGTTATTTTGGTTTGAGTCCCACATTCATGCTTGGAATATGACACAGGGGTGATTGGTTGAAGAGAGATTTGGCTCATCCATTCTATGGTTAGGTGGAAAGTGGTAGTCCCATCTGTGGTTGGTTTATTACATTCACTAATGATAAATTCATTCCCTTGATTTCTATGTGCAAGTGTATTGAAGTATATTTGTATTTTGATGGTTGATATGTTTATGGTAATTATGTTCCTACTATGTTGGTTGTATGTATATTTTATGACAACAACTATGTATGGCTCTTAGCATGATTTTAATTATAAATGAATGGATAGTGTATCTATGGCCTAATAGATGATAATGCACCAAATGACATGAGTGAACAATGGCCCATAGTGATTCGTAGATAAGTATGAGATCCCTACACTTAATTATGTTCATTACACCTGTAGGTTACATGTTGATGATATGTTTAACGAAATGGTTGGCATGGCTAGTAGGGGTCTAATAAAGGTCTTGTTTGACTTATTTCTTTTGCATCATTATTTCCCTGTATTTTTACTAATTTCAAGCTATCAATCCATTCTAGGTAGTGGACTAGGCTCTCGGGCTGAAAAAAAGTGGCTTAAATCTCAAGGTCATTGACCTAGAACTGGAAATTTTGGTCTATGGTTGCTAGCAAACAAGCCTGTGAGAGAGACTTTGGGTTTTCGGTCACTCCCTTGTCCCTAACATGAGAACGACTATGGAAAAAGAGATCTAGAATAGAAGTGGGACCCAGGGATAGGTTGTTTGAGTGGATGACATGTCTCCTGAGGATTTTGAAGCTAATTTTGGATGAATATGTGTGATGTTTCCATTTATTCCACTTCCTTAAGGTCACATAGGATGTCAAATCTAATAATAATAGCCTTGTATCTCATGTTTAGCCTAGTTGGCATGGTTACTTGCGTGGATTTGGGAGGAGGGTGTTATAGAAGGGGAGATGGCAGAAGAGGGGGAGGGGGAGAGGGAGAGGGGGAGGGAGAACAGGAGAGGGAGAGGGGGAGGGAGAATGGGAGAGGGAGAGGTAGAGGGAGATGGAGAAGGAGGGATAGAGTGAGAGAGAAGAGGGAGGGAGGAGAGGGAGAGAGAGAGAGAGAAAGGGAGAAGGAGAGGAGGAGGGGGGAGAGAGGGAGAGAGTGAGAGGGAGGGAGAGAGAGAGAGAGAGGGATATATATGTTGGTACTATTTTATTGCCATTCTTTTCTTCTAAAAATCCATCATTTATCTATCATTTTCTCCCATAAACCCCTCATAGTCCATTGAAATTGATTAATGAAGCATTATAATTGTTATTTTACATTAAATTTAATTTGTGGATTTTTATGTTAAAAATTGGAAATTTTCAACAAAATTACGGGATGTCATGACTTCCTGTAATTGGTTTATGTTGTGACATGTGGCATGGCAGGAAAATCGAAACAGAGGATAAGGATGTGATCTAGGATGTACATACATGGTGAAAGATCTATTCAGCATCGAATTTGGAGATTCTGAATACATGGTCAATGCTGGTCAAACCCAGCCTTTTTGGTTGTAAAAGCAGCAAAAATCTGAAGTTACCTAAACTGATTTCGTTTTGTTTTAGAAATCAGTTAGGATTAGAAAAAAATGAACCTAGCCTTTTTTATTGTAAAAGCAGAAACTTCTGAAGCGATAATGCATGTATGTTTGGATGTAAATGGTAATAACTAGGAGGAGACAAGAGCAGGCTTAAGACTGTGTATTCCAGAACTCTGTTGTAGTATGTAATTAATTTTCCAGAACTTAATCACAGGAAGCGTTTCATCAATTGTAGTGTTTATGTGTTAACGTTTTCATCACCTGCAGTTTTCTAAGTGTGCCATCGAAGCGTGGAAGGGCCCTACGTGAAGATTGGTACATTTTCGTTTCATTTTCATAGGATTTAGCCTTCAAATATGAATAGCGTTTGATGTTATTTCCTTGTTTGTGAGTTTATTAATTCAATTAGAAGTTCTGGCGAGTGTTATTGTATGATTCATGGTGATAGCTTGAAAACTCAATTGCTAAATCATTGAACAAGATCTTGTAAAAGGTTTAATTGAACATTGAATTTCAAAGTATCTCTATGGACTCTGTTTTCATGAATTTGAGTTTTAGTATGCTTAAAAGAGTTTTTGGTTTTCATGAATGCTTAGTGTGTTAGCTGGAAAGAGTTTTTGTGAACTATATCCTTGTAAGAGGATTGAAGACTCAGACTAGTAACACTTTGTTTTAGAATAGCTAATTAAATTAGAGGATATAGGTGTTTAAATTGTGAAAGGAAACATATTCCAATCTCTTGTAAAAGAGTGTTGTAGCCTGTCACAGTAGACACTTATCTAGGTAGATGAGATCCTTTTAGGTATATAAATTTTAGACACGTGCCTCTAAGTTTACTTACCTTGGTTGACATTAAATTTAGTCTAATCTAGACCCCTGGATTGGTAACTACATTTTGGCGCCGTTGCAGGGGAGGCACAACTAGAGAATTTCTAAAAAAAAACAAAAACAAAAACAAACAAAAACAAACAAAAACATAGATTTAATTTTGATTCATCATTTTAGAAGTCATGTTTACTTATGTCTAGATCTAGAGATGATAAAGGTAGATTCATAAAAACCCCCCATCCAAAAACTAATTCACCACTAGCAGCAGACCCTTTAGGAAAAGTTGAACACACAACACCAGCTGGGAAAGTCACCATACAAAAATTAGAGGATAAATAGAAATCAGGGCAAAGACTTACACTCATTGAGAGACAAATTCTATTGGCACACGAATCACAGAAGAAACATCTCCCTGAATCCTCTATAAAAAGAGAAAGTAGCAAAATAACTCAACAATTTCTCCTTGAACCTACTGATTTTGAAAAATCTCAAGAAGGAGAAAAATCATTAGAACAACTTCTCTTTGAAACAAGTGACACTGAACAAGAAATTAAATCAATAGAGGAACCTATCAAAATGGTTGAGGAAGGAGGAGGATCAACAAGAGGGCCACCAAATCAAGATCGAAGAGAGGAGGAAGAGTCAACCTTTAAATTTCCTATTCAAGAACCAGGAGAAGACGAGGAAATAAAAATGAAAAACATACCTCCATCTTTGTTACCAAAATTTTATGGCATGGCTTCAGAAGATCCAGATTCATTCTTGTTTGAATTTGACATAGTATGTTGAACACATGGTTACACAGATGATGTTGATAGGCTTAGACTCTTCCCAGGAACATTAAAAGCATCAACATTAAGATGGTTCATGGGACTTGGTGAACACGCAATAACTGATTGGATGGCATGAGAAGAATATTCCTAAAGAAATACCAACCTTATTGTAGCTCAAAAGATTCTAAAGATGATATCTTTAGAATGAATCAACAAGAGGATGAAAGCGTAGAGGAGTATTTGGAACGATTTGTTTACAATTTACAAAAATCAAAACATAGGACCATGTCCCTTGATCTGATTCGAACAATATTTTTGAAGGGTATTCGAGAGGAATACTTAGATGATCTTAATTTGATGGGCAAAGGTGATATTTCCACTTTACCTTTTGAAGAAATTGCTAATTTATGTGAAAAGTATTCAAGGAGCAAAGCCAGATATGGAAAAAGAGCTCTATCATCTAAAGCCACAAAATCTGCTTTAGCAAGTGTCACAAGGGCTAAAATAGGAAACCTGTTAGAAGAATTCAAAACAGATTTATTAAGTACCTTAGGAACTCAAATTGACACTCTGAAAGCAAAGAAAAGACAAGAAGAGGAAGATCAATTAATGGCTGCCTTTTGTCCAAAATTCCAGAAGAAACATGCCTTGAAAGACTGCCCATTAGAAAACATTCAAGTTTGCGCCTTTTGTACTGAAAATCAGGATATATTTCATTGCTCTAAAGTCAAGATTTTGCAGAATTGTAACGTGGAAGCTAACACAGATATGGAGAATGTGTATTTTATGGGCGCTAAGAGACCATGGCAACCAAGACCTCCACCTCCAGGTATGTTTCCAAACCAAAATTTGCAATTTCCTGCACAAGATCAGATGTATGCTCATAATTCTTGGAATGTACCCATGCCATGGCAACACCAAAATTACCCATGGAAACAATGGAGACCATTTCGGCAATACTCTCAACAATATCAACCATATCCTCAACCATACCAACAGTATTCTCAGCCATATCAACAGTATCATTAGCCACATTCGCAATATCCTCAAACATATCAACAATATCCTCAGCAGCAAGTTGTTTATCAACCCTAAAACACTCAACAAGCATTGCCTGCTCCTCCACCAATAAATCCACCTCACTTACAACTCCCATCTAACCAACAACCTCCTAGACCCACTCAGATTCCTGCTCAACCTGTACCAAATCCAAATAACAGAGCAGAGAGACCAACTTACAATGTAGATGAGGGACCATCATATCCCACATTACCTTTACAAAATATCGCGCTGAGGTCTGGTAAGGTACTTCAAAAAGAACCTCCAATAGCTGAAAAACAAGAAGAAAACGAAGAAAATGGAAATGAAACTCCAACTCAAAGGAAACAAAATGATGACATTAAAAATAAACAAATGCAACCGTTGCACCCATCACCTTTTCCAGAAAGATTGGTCCAAGCAAAAATTCCCATGTCTATACCACAGTTTGATGTTTTAGATGAGCTAAAGAATGTCTATATAAAAATTCCACTATTACAAGCCATAAAAGACATTCCAATATATACTAAAGCAATCAAAGAAATGTGCCTCAAGAAGCCTACTAGGAAAAGAATTGATCCACAAACTATTCATGTTATTGGACATTTAGCTGGCCTTATGACAAACACCATTTCAATGGAAAAGTATGTTGATCCTGGTATTCCCAGAGTCACTACAATCATTAACAACATACATATTCCAAACACCTTAATTGACCTTGGGGCTACAATAAATGTGATGACTCTTGAAACAATGTAAACGCTGCAGCTCACAAACTTGCAGCACACAACAATTGTTCTAGAACTAGCTGATAGGTCTAAAGTGATTCCTGAAGGGCTTTTGGAGGACATAATTGTTTCACTGGACTCTTGGGAGTATCCAGTGGAATTTTTAGTTCTTCAGCCAAAATCTAATTTAGGAGGACACCCCATCATCCTTGGTAGACCATGGTTAGCAACTGTTGATGCATTCATAGGATGTAGATCGGGTAATATGATTATTTCACGAGGAACTGAAAGAAAACAACTCACTCTTTACCCATCATCACAATCACCAGCAGTAGCACACAATATACAGCTTGATGATAAATACAATGATAAGGAAGAAGTCCAATCTGTTTTCAGCATAAATCAAATCTATGATTTTCAAGAACATAATAATGATGATTTGGTATAATTGTTCCTTTCTCAACCTGATATTTCCGAAGAATTAAGAATTGAACAATACCATGTTGTAGATGAACTTTTGGCACCGAATTTTCAGGAAACATGTACCATTCATTCTTTGCAAATAACATTTCAGAACATTTTTCCCATTCAATCTATCACAAACACACAGAGCAAGACCATAGAGATTAGTCCAGGAAAAACTTTGAATATTAGCACTCACCTAGACTCATCTCAGGAGGAAAAATTGATTCAATTATTGAGAAAATATCAGAAAGCATTTGCTTGGGATTACACTGATATGCACGGAATTCACCCTGAAACATGCACTCACCATATTTATACGGATAGTAATATCAAACCAGTGAGGCAATCGCAGAGAAGAATGAATCCCATGCTTCAAGATATTGTTAGAGATGAATTACAAAAACTATTGAAAGTCAATTTTATCTATCCTATCTCTGACAGTCAGTGGATATCCCCATTGGTAGTAGTGCCCAAGAAAAATGGAAAGTGGAGGATTTGTGTTGATCACTGACAATTGAACAAAGCAACGCTCAAAGATTATTTCCCACTACCATTTATTGACCAAGTGCTAGACACATTAGCTGGGAAATCATCATTCTCTTTTCTTGATGGTTTCAGTGGCTATAACCAGATCAGGATAGCCTTAGAGGACCAGGACAAAACCACTTTTACTTGTCCCTGGGGCACTTATGGCTATAATGTTTTACCATTTGGACTTTGCAATGCTCTAGCTACATTTTAGAGAGATGTATTAGCTATTTTTGCTGATTTAGTTCATGAATGTGTTGAAGTTTATATGGACGATTTTTCAGTGTATGGTAATTCATTTGAGCATTCATTAGAAAGTAAGTTTTGAAGAGATGTATTGAAGCTAATCTGTCCTTGAGCAATGAAAAGTGTTTTATGATGTTAAATGAAGGGATAGTATTAGGCCACTATATTTCTTCTAAAGGCATTAAAGTTGATCCATCAAAAATCCAGATCATTGTCAATTTTCCAATTCCAAAGACTCAAAAAGAGGTAAGAAGTTTTCTTGGGTATGCAAGCTATTACAGAAGGTTTATTGAACATTTTAGTAAAATAGCTTCACCTCTGTTTAAGCTTCTAGCAAAAGATACACCTTTCAACTAGAATGAGAATTGTCAGCAAGCTTTTGAAACACTCAAAGAAAAGTTATCAACCACACTAGTCTTAAAAGGACCTAACTGGACCCTACCATTTCATATCTTTACAGATGCATATGATACTGCAGTAGGTGCCTCGTTAGGCCAAAAGGAAGAGTCTTTCAATTATGCCATCTATTTCATTAGCAAAAATATAACACCTGCGAAATTAAACTACACAGTCACTGAAAAAGAAATGCTTGCAATCATACATGTTGTGAATAAATTCCGACATTATATAACTGGTTATGAGGTTCTTGTACATACTGACCACTCTGCCATTAAGTATTTAATGAATAAACAAATCACTAATGGCAGAGTTACCAGATGGCTATTATTATTACAGGAATTTAATATTATAGTGTTAGATAGACCAGGTAAGGAGAATCAGGTGGTAGATTTTCTTTCTAGACTGCAAAATTCAGGTGAGGTTGTTCCGGTTGAAGATTCTTTTCCAGATGAAAATTTATTTTCAATTTCAATAGTGAATCCTTGGTATGATGACTTGGCTAATTATTTGTCCACAGGAAAAACACCTCCATATTTTACTCCAAAGGAAAAGAAGAGGTTGATCAAACAAAGTGCTAGATATTCATGGGTTAATGGAGATTTATTTTACACCGGTTATGATATGATTATTAGACGATGTGTAAGAAATGATGAAATAATTGATATTTTAAAATCTTGCCATGATGAACCGTGTGGTGGGCATTTTGCAGCCAAAAGAACAACATTCAAGATTCTCAGTCTTGGATATTATTGGCCATCTATTTTTAAGGATTCCAAGAAGTATGTGAAAAGTTGTGATAGCTGTCAAAGAATGGGCAGACCAACAACTATAGATGAAATTCCACTTTAGCCTCAAGTACATTTAGAGCCATTTGAAAAATGGGCTCTAGATTTTATAGGACCCATCAATCCAACTTCAAAAGGTAAAAAGTACATCCTACTATGTACTGATTACGTGAAAAAATGGGCTGAAGCCAAAGCACTAGTATGGGCAACTGAACAAATAGTGGTAAACTTCCTTTTTGAAGAAATTTTTGTAAGGTATGGAGTACCAAGGGAGATAGTGACAGATCAAGGTACTCAGTTTACTTCAAAGCTGGTCAAAGACATCACAGAAAAATATAAAATCAAGCACAGGAAAAGTACACCTTAGGATCCACAGGCCAATGGCCAGGTGGAATCTACAAATAAAACATTGGAAGGAATTATCACTAAGACAGTAGCAATGAACAGAAAGAATTGGGAAGAGAAGCTCAAATATGCACTCTGGGTTTACAGAATCACGTGGAAAAACACTACAGGATTTACACCATATCAGTTGGTGTATGGAAAAGAGGTAATGTTTCCTATTGAATTTCAAATACATACTTATAAGATGGTGGCAGAATTAGGAATTGATCTCAATGAAGCCCAACAAGAGAGAATTCGGCAATTGAACCAGTTAGATGAAATGAGGCAGCAAGCAGAGGAGACAACAATCCTAATGCAAAAACAAAGGAAGCAGTGGCATGATGCACACATTAAAAGGAAACCGTTCAAAGAAGGAGATTGGGCTTTACTCTTTGACTCTAAATTCAGAGATCATAAAGCTAAATTTACCACACATTGGATGGGCCCATATGAAATAGTTCAAGTATATGAAAATGGATCAATCAAGCTTACTACCATTGATGGAGAAGGCAACACCTTTCTTGTCAATGGCCATCAGTTGAAACTATCTCATAAGCCCATCAGCAAGGAGGATTTTATTCACACTGTATCTTAGCAAAGGGAGGTTGAGATATTGCAGCCTTCAGCTGTGATATCTCTACCTTAGTTCATTAAATTTCATTTAAAAAAGATAAATAATAAATAAATAAATATAAAAATAAATAATAAAAAAAACAACAAAAACAAAAACAATAATAATGGTTTAGATGTGAAAACCAGACTCTGTCACACTCTAAACCAGAATTCTTACTAGAAAACCAATCATTTGGCTGGTAAGAATTCCTTGTTCTCTTGTTTCCTATTTTTCATCCATTCAATAATGACTTGAGGACAAGTCAAAGCTTTAGTGGGGGAGAAGAATCGACATTTTGTTTTCCCTATCTCATCTCCTCATTTTTATATCTTCAAGGAATTTGTTTCAGTAATTTAGTATTTCAATAAAAGAGTTGTTTTTGTTCTAATCAGAGGGACCTGTTCAGGCAATATGCAGTGGGACCTGTTCAAAAGACTATATCAACATTACCAATGTCAGAGGGACCTGTTCAGAAGGCTATGATAACATCACCAATATTAGAGGGACCCATTAAAGATTGCATTCAAGATACATCAGGCTACTTCAAAAAAGTTTTCAAAGGTTGCTTATCATCAGAATTATAATCAAGGCTACATCAACACCAATGATAAAAGAAGCTTCACAAACATGGTTCTTCAGAGTTCTTCAAAGTTCTTCAGATTTTAAAGGGACCTGTTATATTCAATTTCATTTCAAAGGGACCTATTTTGGACAGTGAAGATCAGTCATACCTGTACAAATAGATTAGTCCTACCTGTGCACGCCAAATCAACATTCTGTCAACCAACAAGTGTAATGTATTGTTGAAATTTTTAACATTTAAAATTCTTAAATTATTTTAGTGTTAAAAATGATAATTGTTATTGCTTGTTATCAATTTCAAAAACCCCTATACCCATCACCCTTGTAATATTCCTAACTACTCATCTCATTATCACTCTGCTATCATTTCCTATCACACCTTAGCCTATTGCCATATTCCTACTACGATTTTTAAACCTTTTCCTACACCGCTCTTCAAACCTTATCATCAACTCATGATTTTTAAAGCGGCCTTCTAGCAATCAAGTACCAACAATTGGGATACTCAATGTACAATTCTGTGCAATGGAAAGACAAGTGTTAAACCGTCTATCCTCTACTGAGTTCATTCATTTTGACTGCTGGAGTTATAAAACAATATTTTGACCCAAGTTTGCTCATGAAATATATATATCCGTTACCATCATACGATTTGTATATGGTGTTCTCATGATTATACCTCTGCAAATTAGTACTGCTCCTCTGTCTTCATGATGTGAATGTGCCTTCCAACTCTGCATTGTCATCATAGCAATTGGATGAAGGTCGGTTGTCGAGTTTTCATTTTATAAAACTCTAAGTTCATAAAGTGTGTTACCGTGTTAGTGTTCAGACTTTGAGTTTCTCAAAGAGGGCCGAGATAGTAGGTGCTACAAAGGGAGAGAATAGCAGACAGGCTTACCCCGAGTTTTTACTTCCACCCATAAATCGAGGACGTTAACCAGGTCGCTCGCTCAAGCAATTGAAGAAGTAAACTCGGAGAATCGAAGACGTTACTAGGTCAGCTCAGTAGAATGCAGGAAAAGAGGTAACAAATTGAAAAACCCTGATTAAATTTTTGAGCATAAACAAAAGGGTTAGAACAAAGATTTTTAATAAAATGACCAATAGAGCAGAGCCCAAAAAAATTTATAGTTCACAATATCATGAATAGTGTGTCACGATTTTAAGGGAAAAACAATGGTTGTCTTTTCTAGAGAAATTCAATGGAAACAATGAAGAAGTTACAAAGCAATTTGCATTTTCCTTCAATGGAGAGAAAGCTTTAATAGGAAACTTCTCTTTTAGAATTTCAGAGGATACCATAGCACAAACATTGGGACTCAGTCCAGAAGGGGAAAAGTATTTCAAAACCAAACAATTTAAGGAAAAATCATGGACTCAGTTTATGTCTAGGTCAAGGGTTTCCTCTGTCAATTGGAAAAAGGGTGTTCCCAGAAGTTGGCTACTTGACCCATGGGATGAAATGGTGTACATTATTAAAAAATTTGTTACATGTGAAGGACGTTACAGTATAGTATACCTATATCACATAAAACTTCTGTTGCACTTAAAAGGTCAATGCACTATCAGTTTGCCCTAGTTCCTCTTACAGAGTTTGACTAAAATGTAGAAGACCATTCAGAAATGAAAAGGTAATGAAGATAAGAGTTTGTATCATTTTGGTTTGATCAAAATTCTAATTGAATTTGAGTTGCAAAGGAGAGTAAAAACATGGAAAGAATTTTTAATTGCCAATCAAATTAAAGAAGATGAACAGGAACAACAGCAAGAACGCACAGAGTTTATGCTTGATATTGATGAGGAAATACCTGAGCATAAGTCAAGCAATGTTCCTCAACCCAACAGTGGTGTAAGGACAAGAAGGATGAGGCAAGAAACTGCCAAGAAAATTGAAAAAGATAAAATCTTCACTACTTATAAGCGAAGATCAAGGAGAATAAAAAGGAATCAAACACAAGATGATCAACCAGAGTTGAATGCAGATGCACCAATGGACATTGAAAGCAATACTAATTCACAACCAGAATAGGAAGCAGAAATGGAAATCGAGAGTAACAAGGAAGAAAGGAAAGAGCCAGTACTTACAAAAAAGAAACAGATAAGGTTAGAGAAACAAATTGAAGAGCTAAAAGAGGAATTGATGGAAGAAAACATGTTGGAGAAGGTCATAAATAAGGAAAATGAAATTTTGAGAGCTCAGAGCAAGAAGATTCAACAGAAAAATGAGAAACTGAAGCAGAAAATCAAAGAACTTAGGACTGATCAAACTGAAACGTGCAAATGGGCGACAAAATGGTACACTCAGAAAAAAGTTCTCAAAGAAAAATATAAGAATCTGAAACATGAGTTCCAAGTTCAGAAGAATGCCCAAGTTCAGAAGAGTATAGATGTCATGCTACAAGTAGCAGAGGCATAAGCAGGAACAGAATATAAAGGGAGAACATCAGGATTAGCATGAGGACATGCTAAATTATTGAGCTTGGGGGAGATGTTGGTACTATTTTATTGCCATTCTTTTCTTCTA
This sequence comes from Pinus tabuliformis, assembly GCA_031772625.1. NCBI lineage: Eukaryota > Viridiplantae > Streptophyta > Pinopsida > Pinales > Pinaceae > Pinus > Pinus tabuliformis. Next base: position 397,315,534 of record CM062815.1, read on the forward strand.
AAAATCCATCATTTATCTATCATTTTCTGTTAGGCCCGTATACTACTAGTGTAACCCCTTATTGTTATTAGTATAACCCACTTATTATATTGATGTACCCATGTAGTGCCCATATTGTTACTATTGTGCCCCATAGAAGCCCACTATTGTTATTATTGTGCCCTTACATTATTATTGTTATGTCGGCTCTGATTATGTTATGACCCCTTAGACTCCTATATATAGAAAGGAGTTATTTTCATTTGTATCATCCAATAATTGTTCATTTATGTAATGTAAATGAGGTTTCCCCCTCAAAGAGGCTGAATTCTAAGGCGTTGATCTATCTTTTCTATATTTTCTTAAGCTGGTTCCATAACATTTGGTATCGGAGCTTTGGATTCTAGGGTTTCGCTGCTCCAAACAGGTCATCGTGGAATTTTCACTATAACCTTTTTTCTTTGATGTTTTAGAAGTCGCAAAAAAAACCCATTTGACAATAAATCACGTTGAACCTTGGGTCCGAATTTCCGAGCTTTTCACGTGATATTTACGGAGATATGATCTGAGGAAGTTGGTCTTTTTGCAGACTCCTGAATTACATTCAAAACATGTGACCTAGGGAAAATCGTCATAACTTTCTCTCTGAGAATCAGATTGAAATTTCGTAAGAAGGTATAGAAAGAGGATGGACTGTAGTTTCTTGTATATCTTTTTCAGAACTAAAGATCGAAAATTGTACACATGGCACTTCATACAAGTTCGCTCTTCTGGAAAGGTCTATAATCAGGTCATCTTGGGAGATTGTGCATAACTATTTATTGGAGAATCCAATTTGGATTAGACTAGTGGCATTAGAAAGAGGACATAGAGGGCTACTACAGGTCCCAATTTCAGAACTTAAAGATCCGAAAGTACAGAGTTACAGTCGTTTCAAGGTAGAGCTCCTAAAATCAAGAAAAACCAAGATGAGGAAGTTTGATGGCAAGGATCCGGTAAATTGGATACTTCAGATGGAGCAATATTTTGATATACATGGTGTACAACTGTTACGAAAGGTATGTATTGCATCTTCATATTTAGAACCAGATCAATTTTTATGGTACAAAGGGCTTTGTTCTCGTAAACAACTTGTTACGTGGTCAATTTTCACGGAGGAAATGATAGCACATTATGAGGATACAAAGAGCAACACCTTCTTTAGAGCAACACCACAACAAATGGAAAGAGTAAAAGGGCTTTGTGACATAGTGGAAAGAAAAATTATGGAAACCAGTGAATGCACCCCTCACAACTATAAAGATGGAAGTGTTGATTCTCCTAGCCTTCCACAACCTACAAGGGTTACACCACAACAATTGGAAGAAAAAAGAGAAGAAGGGCTTTGTTACAATTGTGATAGCAAATGCACTAAAGGTCATAAGTGTGCTGAGAAGAAATTATTTTACATAGAATATGAAGAGGAGGAAGAAAAGGATCAAGAAACAACAAAAGAAGAAGATATACGCTAGGACCCCACCCCAGAGAAAGAAGAAATGAATCAGACCATATCTTGTAAAGCATTGGCAAGAATTACCACTCCTCAAACTCTCAAGATAGAAGAACATATCAAGAAGAAAAGGGTGCAAGAAGTGAAAGATCACATCGAGAAAGAAGAAATGAATCCAACCATATCTTGTAATTCATTGTTCGAAATTACCACTCCTCAAACTATCATGATAGAAGGACATATAACGAAGAAAAATGTTCAAGAAGTGAAAGATCACATCGAGCATCAAGAAATAAATCTGACCATATCTTGTAAAGGATTGGAAGAAATTACCACTCCTCAAACTCTAGAGATAGAAGGACATATCAAGAAGAAAAAGGTTCAAGCAGTGAAAGATCACATCGAGCATCAACAACAAGTTCTCCAACTTTTAAAGGATAACACCACTTCGATGCAAAATCAAACGAAACAACAGGCACTTAAAAAATGGCGACCTTATCGAATGGGAAGACTCTTCAAGGATGAGGATGTGGAAGCATTGTTTTGTGCTATTTATATTATCCAACCATATTGGATAAACGAAGCAAGGGATGAATGGAAGAAGGACGAAGAAGTATGGCCACTTATTCAAAAGTTGCAAAAGATCCCAATTCAAACAATATTGCCAAAAATTAAAGAGGAAGGAAAAATCATATTGGAACCTGGAATAGTCACAGACACAAGAACCCGACAGCTAAGAAATCGATCAATTTCAGAGTATCTCATCAAGTGGAAGAACTTACCCGTTGAATATTCCACATGGGAGGTGTTGGAAATAATACTGAGAGGGGGGGGGTGAATCAGTATTATCACATTAATAAAACTTTTTCATTTTCATAATCAGATTCATATATGCTACTTCCACAACTCCTTATGATTAAGTTAATTAATCTTCAATAAGTGCATTAGAGCTTTATCAACCATATTATCAGTTAACAAATGCAGTAACATAGAACAGATCATCACACATAAGGCACACACATGAACACCATGATATAAGGTGGAAACCCAATGCGAGAGAAAACCACCTGCTGCAAATCATCTCAATCTTCTTCTTAATAAGAAAATCCTTTTACAATATTTGTACTGGTGCAGTCTTATACCAGTATGGGAGCTACAACCCCCTTTGCTCTTGTACTAGCCGATCCATTTACTAGTACACAGGCTGCTACCTGCTACAATGCTCCAAAGATCTCCCTTAGCTTTTGTACTAGCTTAGATACTAGTACGTAGGCGCTGGCCTACAATCTTCTCTCCTCCAGGTACCACGTTTCATCAATTTTCAGACTGGATACACTGAAGCACAACACATAATCTGAAAGGCCACATTTCATCCAATTTTCATATTGGACCCAACAACAACTTTGAAGCTCATAATCAAACAACCTTCTGAATCACCCAATCATCAGATCCATACATATACAATGATATTATGAGAGTTATCAACTAGATCTAGTACATCAGATCACATGAAGATAAGTCATTTTAAACCGATCCATTCATCCAACAAAACTGAAGTTAATCATAATCATTCACTCAATCACTGCTGTTATCTGAACATAATATCAGAACCAAACATCACTTCAACAACCCAGATCCTAAGAATGATAAGCAGAGATTTTAAGAGAAGTAAGCAGCTTCACCCATGTACTGCCTGCTTACAGTACGCACCCTGCTCAACTGCTCACCTGCTTACGTACGCACCCTGCTCAACTGCTCGCCTGCTTACGTACGCACCCTGCTCAACTGCTCGCCTGCTTACGTATGCACTGTAGTCAACTGCTCACCTGCTTACCTCGCTCTGAGTCCATTGAACTGCCTGCGGACCTCCGCACCTGCAACCCTTCTGTGCCTGCGTACCGGCGCACCTAAAACGCTTCGTGCTAGCGTATATACGCACTTTTCTTTCACTGTACCTGCGTACCTCCGGGCATAGATGATTTCAGGACTTCAATAATAACCCAGACAGTCAGATCTATAGATCTGATCATGCGCCGAAGAGATCTCAATCCATCAGTAGATTCGCCCAAGAGATCATAATATTTCAGATCTAGCTCTCATAAGATGTTCAACCCAAAACATGCTCAAGCCAAATGATCTCCTTTTCTTTATATAGGAAAGCTCTTCCTTAAATCATGGATCAATACCACGGGCCGACACCATAATAACACAAAACCGTCGGCTAAATACCAAAGGTTAAACATAAGAAACTCCACGTGTGCTTTTCTCTACCTTGAAATGTGTGCACTAGGGGTACGCACCTCCTGAACGGGATAACTGCGGGTATGTACGCACTTTATGTAACACCGACCTGCGTGTACGCACCTTATGTAAGGTGTACCTGCGTACCCCTTATTTTCTTCAATATTTGATAGCTGATCATCAATATCTGCTGCTGACTTGAAGTACTGTGATCTATCACCTGAATGGGTTGCCATCAAGACAACACTTTAGCCATAATGCCAACAATCTCCCCCTTTGGACTTGATGGCAAAGCTTACTTAAGAACTTGCCATTTGATTCCTTTGAGCTGTCTTGCATCTATGTATTATGTCACATCTGATATCTCTTCTGTAGATTCATCTGAATGTATATAAGTGAGATGATATTCTATGAGAGGGTTGCCATCAAGTACAACACATGCATCATAATGCCAACAATCTCCCCCTTTGGACTTGGTGGCAACAACACCAAATCACTCTCCCCCTTTGACATCAAGGGAAAAGGGTTATGCTCCCCCTAAGAACATGCTCTATAAACCGGATTTGCTGAAGTCTCTGAATGAACTCCCCCTTTGTATATGCCATGGTGCTCCAATCTGATAATGCTCTTTCTGAGAAAAAGCTGAGATGTCTGCTCTGCTATATAGTGCTATTCATGCTCAAGCTCCCCCTGACTGCAAAATGATGTTCTACAAGAAGAACATGACTCTATATATCATAAATGACCTTCCTATCACCAAAAGACTCAATACATACATTTATCGCAATGGTGATACATCAAAAGTTTACATATGATATCATTCATCCCAGACATAGTGGGGAAACAAAGGCCGTTACATGACCTGAAGAGATAACTAGAAAAGAGACACACTATTACATAAAGACCAATCACCTAAGATAAATATCAGCAATCAACACTGTATGATCTGCTTCATAGTATCTGTCAACATCAACTTGCATTAGTGCATGAATCTCCAAGGTATGAGAAACACCATAGCCATCCAGATCTGCATGAACTAAGAGTCATCAAATGGGAGTATCTGCATCAATCAACATATGAATGAAACCTATCATCATATAGGTAAGATCTCATCATCATCATGTCTCCAACAATGAAACTTTGAATAATCATCCATGTATCCAGCCAACAATCTTCATCCATATATGTACCAAGAACAATAAAGACTTCATGCAAGCACCATTAGAGAATCAACCACAAAACTGATCCAAGAACCATGTGACCAACTCATAACCATAGTAAGATGAATCATAAGCATCATCACCAAGGACCATAATGCCAAAAATGCATTAAGAATATATGCTCCCCCTAAACCTGTGCCATCTTTCAGATCTGATCATGCATATCAATAAGAAGAGTCAGCCAATAAATGCTTTAAGACAGGTACTCCGTTGTTCTTTATCTATCCTGCGTAGCCACGCACTTCATCTTCTGCTGCCCTGCGTACAGTCGCAGAGATCCTTCTGCTTCACAGCGTGCCCATGCACTGCTTCTTCACCGTGCTGCGTACTGTTACTGTAGGTACGCAGCTAGACACACTATCGCGCCGCGTACTGTTACTGCAGGTACGCACCTGAACCTTCGTCGCCCTGCGTACCCACGTAGTTCTCCTTTTTCTGCTCTTCGTACCCACGCCGCTCTCCTATTTCTTCTCTGTGTACCTACGCATATCTTCTGTTTCTGCTCTGCGTACCTGCGTAGCTCTCCTGTTAAACACCTGCGTACTTCTGATTAGGGCCGAATAGGCAGTCCACCAGAGTGGCACAGATGCTCAGATGCCCAGATCTGATCATGTGCTCGAGAGATCGTACTTCATAGATCAACTTTACTTTCCCTACTGCCTTTCTTCAAACAATCATATACGCGATTGTGCAGTATCCAACTCGCGTATATATGCGACTTCCCTTTATGGAGTTTGCATATGAGATTCAGGATACTGAAGTTTTGTACTTTCAGCTCCCTCTGATTCTGGTATGTCTGTACATTGTGTTGTGCCACCTTTTTCTGATTGTACTTCCTTTTTCCTCCATATCTTCAAACGTGATGATGACATTTTCTCCTTTTGATATGGTGCCCACACTTTGTTCCTGCATTCCTTAGCTATATGTCCAAGCTTGTTACATGCATAACATCTTACATGTTTCATATTCCTCCTGTAACAATCAGCAGCTTTGTGACCAAACATATTGCAAGCAAAGCAATATCCATAAAAGTACCTTGATTGAGATGACTTGTCTGCATAATGATCTTGAACTCTTCTTCTTCTACATCTAGCTGCAACATGTCCAAGATTATGACATACATAACATTCAACATTATTCATAGGAGAAGTAAAGGATTTTCTTTGAGGAATCTCTTTCCTTGGTTGATGATGAGATTGATCTTTCATTTCTTTGCTGATCATTTTAGATTTCTCTTTAGAGTTCCTTGCCTCACCTTGTGAACTAGATTCACCTTCGACAGATTCATAGAAACCAAGACCAGTCTTTATAGTAGGAGACCTTTGACTACTAAGAATATCATCCAAGACTTTAGAGCTATCTTGAAATCGTAAAAGCTTATCCTTTTCTTCTACTTTACCTTTCAATATATTTACCTCAACCTGAAGTTGTTCTTCCTTTTCAAGAGATTGCCTTTTCAAATCTTCTTCAGTTTTTCTTCCTTCTTCCATTTGTTCCCTTAGTTTGAGAATCTCCTTTTCTTGTTCTTCATTCAGATCCTGCTGCATTTGACAAACTTGGAAGGCACATTCTAGTTGAGATTTTAAGCTGGTGACTTCGTTTTCTTGTTTTGCAATAGCTTGGAGTAGATCTGTATTCTGCTTCTTTGATTCTTCAAGATCTCCTTTTAGTGAGAGGATTGTAGCTTCAAGATTTTCATAGTAGCAGGATCTATCTTTGAGTTTCTTGATGGTTGTGCTTCTTTCGTTGACTTCTTTTCTCAATCATGTCACTTCATGCTGCAATTGGTCTTCCTTGTCCTTGAGTAGCTTTCTTACCTTGTTTCCTTCTTCTAGTTGGGCCTTTAGTTTGGTAGCTTCTTCTTTAAAATCACATTCCCTTTTGTTCAATAGATCTTGTTGATCTCTAATTTTGTCTGTCAGCCTTTTAAATTCTGCCTCTATTTGATATCTTTCTTGTTCACCCATAAGAGCAAATTCAGTAGTTTCGTTATCACTTTCATCTCTTCCAAAAGGAAAGATAGCTAGAACATCAGAGGATAATATATTCATACCTGATAATGATTCTGAATCTGAAGAGCTTCTTATACCTAATCCCCAATCAATTCTCCCACTGTCGTAGTTCTTCTGAGATGACTTCTTTTTCTTAGGTGCTTTCTTCTTAAGCTTCTTTCCCATTGTTCCACGGATCTCCTTCAAGCGATCAAGCTTCTATCAAAGGACCTGCTCTGATACCAATTGTTGGAAATAATACTGAGAGGGGGGGGGGGTGAATCAGTATTATCACATTAATAAAACTTTTTCATTTTCATAATCAGATTCATATATGCTACTTCCACAACTCCTTATGATTAGGTTAATTAATCTTCAATGAGTGCATTAGAACTTTTTCAACCATATTATCAGTCAAAAAATGCAGTAACATAGAATAGATCATCACACATAAGGCACACACATGAACACCATGATATAAGGTGGAAACCCAATGCGGGAGAAAACCACCTGCTGCAAGTCATCTCAATCTTCTTCTTAATAAGAAAATCCTTTTACAATATTTGTATTGGTGCAGTATTATACCAGTACGGGAGCTACAACCCCCTTTGCTCTTGTACTAGATGATCCATTTACTAGTACACAGGCTGCTGCCTGCTACAATGCTCCAAAGATCTCCCTTAGCTTTTGTACTAGCTTAGATACTAGTACGTAGGTGCTGGCCTACAATCTTCTCTCCTCCAGGTACCATGTTTCATCAATTTTCAGACTGGATACACTGAAGCACAACACATAATCTGAAAGGCCACATTTGATCCAATTTTCATACTGGACCCAACAACAACTTTGAAGCTCATAATCAAACAACCTTCTGAATCACCCAATCATCAGATCCATACATATACAATGATATTATGAGAGTTATCAACCAGATCTAGTACATCAGATCACATGAAGATAAGTCATTTTAAACCGATCCATTCATCCAACAAAACTGAAGTTAATCATAATTATTCACTCAATCACTGTTGTTATCTGAACATAATATCAGAACCAAACATCACTTCAACAACCCAGATCATAAGAACGATAAACAGAGATTTTAAGAGAAGTAAGCAGCTTCACCCATGTACTGCCTGCTTACAGTACGCACCCTACTCAACTGCTCGCCTGCTTACGTACGCACCCTGCTCAACTGCTCGCCTGCTTACGTACGCACTGTAGTCAACTGCTCACCTGCTTACCTCGCTCTGAGTCCATTGAACTGCCTGCGGACCTCCGCACCTGCAACCCTTCTGTGCCTGCGTACTGGCGCACCTGAAACGCTTCGTGCCAGCGTATATACGCACTTTTCTTTCACTGTACCTGCGTACCTCCAGGCATAGATGATTTCAAGACTTCAAGAATAACCCAGACAGTCAGATCTACAGATCTGATCATGCGCCGAAGAGATCTCAATCCATCAGTAGATTCGCCGAAGAGATCATAATATTTCAGATCTAGCTCTCATAAGATGTTCAACCCAAAACATGCTCAAGCCAAATGATCTCCTTTGCTTTATATAGGAAATCTCTTCCTTAAATCATGGATCAATACCACGGGCCGACACCATAATAACACAAAACCGTCGGCTAAATACCAAAGGTTAAACATAAGAAACCCCACGTGTGCTTTTCTCTGCCTTGAAATGTGTGCACTGGGGGTACGCACCTCCTGAACGGGATAACTGTGGGTATGTACGCACTTTATGTAACACCGACCTGCGTGTACGCACCTTATGTAAGGTGTACCTGCGTACCCCTTATTTTTTTCAATATTTGATAGCTGATCATCAATATCTGCTGCTGACTTGAAGTACTGTGATCTATCACCTGAATGGGTTGCCATCAAGACAACACTTTAGCCATAATGCCAACAATCTCCCCCTTTGGACTTGATGGCAAAGCTTACTTAAGAACTTGCCATTTGATTCCTTTGAGCTGTCCTGCATCTATGTATTATGTCACATCTGATATCTCTTCTGTAGATTCATCTGAATGTATATAAGTGAGATGATATTCTATGAGAGGGTTGCTATCAAGTACAACACATGCATCATAATGCCAACAGGAGGACAAGAATTTTATACAGAAGCATCAAGAACTACTCACGCATTGAGGACAACGCTTTTTGAAGGAGAGGGGCATGTTAGGCCCCTATACTACTAGTGTAACCCCTTATTGTTATTAGTATAACCCACTTATTATATTGATGTACCCATGTAGTGCCCATATTGTTACTATTATGCCCCATAGAAGCCCACTATTGTTATTATTGTGCCCTTACATTATTATTGTTATGTCGGCTCTGATTATGTTATGACCCCTTAGACTCCTATATATAGAAAGGAGGTCTTTTCATTTGTATCATCCAATAATTGTTCATTTATGTAATTTAAAGGAGGTTTCCCCCTCGAAGAGGTTGAATTCTAAGGCGTTGATCTATCTTTTCTATCTTTTCTTGAGCTGGTTCCATAACATTTTCTCCCATAAACCCCTCATAGTCCATTGAAATTGATTAATGAAGCATTATAATTTTTATTTTACATTAAATTTAATTTGTGGATTTTTATGTTAAAAATTGGAAATTTTCAACAAAATTATGGGATGTCATGACTTCCTGTAATTGGTTTATGTTGTGACATGTGGCATGGTAGGAAAATCGAAATAGAGGATAAGGATGTGATCTAGGATGTACATACATGGTGAAATATCTATTCAACATCGAATCTGGAGCTCCTGAATACATGGTCAATGTTGGTCAAACCCAGCCTTTTTGGTTGTAAAAGCAACAAAAATCTGAAGTTACCTAAACTGATTTCTTTTTGTTTTAGAAATCAGTTAGGCTAGAAAAAAATGAACGTAGCCTTTTTGATTGTAAAAGTAGAAACATCTGAAGCGATAATGCATGTACGTTTGGATGTAAATGGTAATAACTAGGAGGAGACAAGAGCAAGCTTAAGACTGCGTATTTCAGAACTCTGTTCTAGTATGTAATTAATTTTCCAGAACTTAATCACAAGCAGCGTTTCATCAATTGTAGTGTTTATGTGTTAACGTTTTCATCACCTGCAGTTTTCTAAGTGTGCCATCGAAGCGTGGAAGGGCCCTACGTGAAGATTGGCACACTGTCGTTTCATTTTCATAGGATTTAGCCTTCAGATCTGAATAGCGTTTGATGTTATTTCCTTGTTTGTGAGTTTATTAATTCAATTAGAATTTCTGGCGAGTGTTATTGTATGATTCATGATGATAGCTTGAAAATTCAATTGCTAAATTATTGAACAAGATCTTGTAAAAGGTTTAATTGAACATTGAATTTCAAAGTATCTCTATGTACTTTGTTTTCATGAATTTGAGTTTTAGTATGCTTAAAAGAGTTTTTGGTTTTCATGAATGCTTAGTGTGTTAGCTGGAAAGAGTTTTTGTGAACTACATCCTTGTAAGAGGATTGAAGACTCAGACTAGTAACACTCTATTTTAGAATAGCTAATTAAATTAGAGGATATATGTGTTCAAATTGTGAAAGGAAACATATTCCAATCCCTTGTAAAAGAGTGTTGTAGCCTGTCACAGTAGACACTTATCTAGGTATATGAGATCCTTTTAGGTCTATAAATTTTAGCCACGTGCTTCTAAGTTTACTTACCTTGGTTGACATTAAATTTAGTCTAATCTAGACCCCTGGATTGGTAACTACAATATATATATCTATATATATATATATATATATATATATATATATATATATATATATATATATATATATATATATATATATATATATATCTATATATATATATATATATATATATATATATATATATATATATATATATATATATATATATATATATATATATATATATATATAGATATATATAGATATATATATATATATATATATATATATAGAGAGAGAGAGAGAGAGAGAGAGAGAGAGCGGGGGGGGGGGAGAGAGAGAGAGGGAGGGGGGGGAGAGGGAGGGAGGGGGAGAGGGAGGGAGAGGGAGAGAGAAGATGGGGAGAGCAAGAGAGAGAGGGAGAGGGGGAGAGAGGGTGAGAGAGGAAGAGAGAGGGGGTGAGGGAGAGGGGGGCGGAGAGAGAGAGAGAGAGAGGGGGAGGGAGGGAGGGAGGTAAGGAGGGGGAGGGGGAGAGAGAAGGATGGGGAGAGAGAGAGGGAGGGGAGAGAGGTGGAGAGATGGGGGGAGAGGGAGATGAAGTGGGGGATAGAGAGAGGGTGGGGAGATAATGGGAGAGGGGGAGAGGGAGAGGGGGAGTGGGAGCAGGAGGGGGAGAGAGCGAGTGAGGGGGTTGGGGAGATGGGGAGAGAGAGAGAGAGAGAGAGAGAGAGAGAGAGAGAGATGGGGGGAGAGAGAGAGCGAGAGGCATAGGGGGAGGGAGAGGGGGAGAGAGCGGGATAGGGAATGAGAGAGAGGGCTAGAGAGAGATTTTATTTGTGTAAATTCTTTATTTTCCACATTTTATATACTGCATGCATGACATTGTAACTTAATAAATGTAGAAGTCTAGGGAAAATAACCCTGATAGCATAGATTCCATATTTTAAGTATAATTTTATTTAATCTGTTGTGATCAAATTTCCAATGTAATATCCATGATTTATGAATCATATTGGTATCATAGCGGGTGACTTTGGGTATTTTGGGGGAAGTTGCAAGGGATCCAAATTGGTTTAAGCATAAAAACCCCAACCATGGTCATTGAATCTACTAATGACTCTCAAGATGTGACATAGGAGGGGTTCTCAAGGCTAGAATAATATATCGTATATATCATCCATAACATGAAGCTCCTTGTGGAAACTCTAGTGAACAAGTTAGGAATAGGAGAAGATGGATGTTTCAACTTAGAGGTTAGGTCAAATGGGAAATCAAGGGATAGGGGTGAACCAAAGAGGAAATCTAATAAATAAGATGAAAAGTAACAACCCAATTCAGTTGTCATGGACCATTCACAATTCTTGTTCAAGAGGGAAGGAAAGGTATACATCAAGCCATACCAAGTTGAGATTAATTCTTTTAAGTTAAATCACTAATTACATCTGTTAGAGGTTTATGTTAGAGTTCACCACATAGATGAAGGACCTAAAATTTGATTTTATCATATGATATTATAGGGACATTACTTAACTTGGTGGGAAAGCCACAAGAAAACCTTAGGACTAGAGGGATATCCTCTAGTGACTAAGTGGGAGGATTTCAATACTCTCGTAAAGTATTTTTATCATATTGGGTATGTACGAGGCTAGTGGTTTTAGTAGAATTACTTCAGGTAGATATAGGGGCTAAGTGTATAGGTGTACACCATGAAATTTAGGAAGATGGAAATAATTTTTAGTATCTCCCCAAAGAACCGATACATGTTTCTCAAGTATGTGCGGTGTAAATAGCCATTAGTAGAAGCAACAGATGTTTTTTAAACCCATAACGATGGATGAGGATTATGTACAGGCAGAGTACCAAGATAAGATAAGGGCAATCAAGTAGGTCAAAATAGAAAGAGCACCATGAAGCTTCCTAGAAGGGGAAGAAGTAGTTGAAACGGGGGAAAGAAAAAATGTAATAGTGATAGCACACTTGTACAAAGATCCTAGCAACCACTACAACCACTATAACATTGATGGTCATATAGAGGAGAAGTGTTGGAAGTTGCATCTAGAGCTAAACCCAAAGAACCAAAAGAAATATGTTATGAATAAAATTCTCATGCCCATAGATTCATGTAATTAGTTGGAAAAAAGCTCAAATGTGGATGAGGAAGAGAAATAAATGGCCATTCTCTTCAATATAAAGACACAAACAAAGAAGGTGGAAATTGATGTTCTATTCAACTCAGGATCATAGAAAAATTTCATAGCAATAAATCTAATCTTGAAACTAGGACTAGAGACTCATGACCATCCTAACACATAACTATTAGGATTGGTCAACAAGGAGGTAAAGATAAAGGTAAAAGAACAGTGTGGAATCAAATTTGCCATCAGTGTTGATTTTGTTGATGAGGTAGAATTAGATGTAGTTACACTTGATGTATGTGGATTGCTATTTGGAATTGCCTATATGTACATTTGGGATCCAATATTCATGTAGAAATCCAACTAGTATCATCCCATCAAGGATGGAAATTCCTTCACCATCAATGCACATAATGAAAACTCCATTTTTTTGTTGGTAAGTTCCAACCAAGCCAAGAAATGATTAGTTCTAGAAAGAAGTATGTTTGACTATTTTTCAAATGATAACAATCTGTAGAAAAGTCAGTGAGAGAAGAATCATCTTTCAAGGGGTGTTCTAACAAATAAAAAAAACAATTGGAAGAATTGTTATAATAATATAGGGGTGTATTTTAGGAGACTAAAGGGTTACCATCCAAGAGTGAAGTGTGTTGATTTTATTGTAGCTTCAATAAGTATTCAAGTCGGCCCAAAAGAAAATTTTGAATTTTCACCTTCAAAAGTAGAAGTCAGCTCCATATTGTTCAAGTCGTCCATCCCCAAAGGAAACACATATTCAGGCTCATTAATTCACTATATATATAGGCACTCAACTTCCTCCTCAAAGCACACAATTCAGATCACACACACATAACATCTTATATTCATCTATGTGAAGGAGACACAAGAAAATACGGTTGAAGTTGACCAAGACAATCTAGCATTTGACCAAGCTCTTATTTTCTCTTTGTTTGACCTTGTACATGTGGAAGATGACGAAATTGTATGTGAATACTTTTGTGCAAGCAAACTGAATTTCTCTGGAGGAACAACAGGTTGAAATTTGGCCTAGTCAACTAGAGTTGATTAAAATATTTTGGGATGCAATTTGGATTTTTTAAGGGTAGTTTGACCAGGTTTTACCTGGGTTCGATTACTAGTCAATTAGGCTTTATTTTGAATAGAAATATCAAATTGTATCTCTTTTTGAATTGAATAATTTATCTAAGAAAAGGTTGTTGGCTCTTTTCCCTAGTTAGGGTTTTCTCTGTTGACAAATCTAGGGCATAACAATTAAGTGATTTCTCTTCTATTAGTAACTGATTGTGAATTCTTTTTACTTCTTTATATTAGAATCTTCTTTTACTTAGGTTATTAGTGTTATTTTTCATCAAACAACTACCAATTCATAAACCATAAATAGATAAGAGACATAGAATATAGGCTATCATCCAATGCAAAAACCTCTCCTGCTTGAGAGGAAAACCCAAACAAATTATTCTTCTTATAGAGATTCCAATTAACAAATTCTAACACCAAGACCCTTGACCTATTTTCCACTCTAAGACCAAGACAAAAGATCCTTAGTCAATGATATTCAAGCTTTTTCTCCTTCGTCATTCTTGGATTATTCTTCAACCTTGGCTTCCTTTTGATTTAGACCTTCGGCCTTCTTGAATTAGTTATGAAATCTTTGTCCTTAATTCAGAACCTTCTTGACTAGCCTTTCTTCCACTAGCTCCTTAGGATGACTACACTTCTCTGTGGCTTCAACGGACTTCTCCTCAGCCTTTACTACTACAACAAACTTACCTTTGGCCTTCACTGTTGCAACAGACTTTTCCTCAGCCTCCACTGCTGCAATAAACTTCTTATGCGTATAGAGGTTTTCTGCCCTTAAAACAGTCCCAAAAATACCCTTAAGAACTTTGCTCTTTCTTCTAGTTACTTGACTGGTTGGGAGGCTTCTCCTTTTACCCTATTCTCGCTTTTATTTCAAACCATTGTTCCACTAAAATTTTGTCTCAGAAGTGATGTCGAGAAACCCTATTTATAGTTTTTTCCTCCTTAAATAATCTGACATGATTACAAGTTGGGCCGAAGTGTCATTTGATGGATATATAATTATCCTTGTTGAATTCAACTTGAGGAGGAGACTTTGCTTGGTCTTGGAAGGCCTCCCTATACATTTAGTGACTCATACAAAAGTGTAATATGCCCAAGAAGGGCCCTTCATATATGATATAGACTCAAATTGACTTTTATGACTAGATGACAAATCCTAAAGGCTCACAATGGGAGCCATCACTAAAATAAAATTACTTGCTCATGAAACCCATGAGGCAAGCATTACAATAATTTTATTTTTCTTCTTTTTATCAATTACATAAAATCATAATTACACATCTCTTTTTTTTCCGAAGAAAGATAATTCATAATTTCATAATGAGAAATTACATGTTGTTGATGCTCGAAGGCATATGATGTAAACGTGGCAATGAAATCCACAGTCAATAAACCAAAAATAAATACAAGTAGACCCAGGAGGTGTACTGTTCTATTACCTATGTCTGCTATATAGTTCCAAGATAATACCCACGCAGGGGTAGTACTAATAAAGACAAATATTATCTACAGAGTTGTTCATATAGTTCAATAGTTCTCAGAGAGTAAGCATTGCAAATAGCTGAATTGTTAAACCAATCAGACACTATCTTTGAGTCTCCAAAAATTTGAATGCTTCGGTAGTGTTTCAGGATAGCAAAGTATAGCAGGTGGCAGAGAGTTATTAATTCAACATGGTTGTTGGCACCGGGTCCCAGACCCAAACAGATTTGGTAGAAGTGTGAGTCAGAAAGATAGAGACATATTCCACCCCCACAGCCGTGAATCTGGGCTGCTCCATCATAATAGGCCCACAGGATGTCTTTGTTAATACGTTCCTGTTGTATAGTTCTTTAGCGCTTTTGACTGTCCACATTTGGAAGCTCTTCGAAGGTGGCACTAATTTGTAATGGGAGGATGTTCCTGTTGATCACAGTATCTTCGAATTTTTTATTTTATTTCTTTTGATCCAGATATACCAAGAGACCAGGAGAGGCAGATTTCTCATTTTTGGTATGGCTGATGTGGACCACCAGGACTCCCAAGCCATGGTAATGTCGACCCCCTGCCAGGTTCTAGTCATATTCAATGATTGAAGAACTTGTGCCCATATACTCCTGGTGGTTGGGCAGGAGAGGAACAGGTGCTGGGTCGATTCTTCGTCCTGTAGACAGAGAACACATCGGGTCGGCCCTATAAAAGCCCTTCTTTTCAGGTAGGATCCCATGGGGATATTATCCTCCAGGATATTCCACATCAGCAGTCTGGTGTGTGGAGGAGATTGAAGCTTCCATAGATTATTCCACCAGCTTCTAATATTCTCAGGTTTCTTGTCAGCAATGATTATGTTATAACCCTGTTTCAGAGTATATTGCCCTGCTTTAGAGTGCGCCCAGATTAGATCATCTTCTTCAGCAATGCACAGTATTACATGTGATTCTGTAAGAGCCCTTAGGTAGCTTTTCCAGATTCTGCGCCAGTCATTAGGTAGGTGCTAGTGTGGTTCAGTCAACCAGGCCTGCGTATGGAAAGTAGTGTTTTGCTAATCCCCTATCTGACCCAAATACTTGATACCTCTGTTGTTTAGGTGCTGGACCAGTCCATCAGGAAGTATATGGGAGTTTCCACTGCCAATCCAAGGATCAATGCCAATTCAGACAGATTCCCCATTTCCAGTCTTCCATAATAAACCCTCCTTGATGATAGAGATAGAATTCAGGATGGCCCTCCATATTACCGAAATGTCCTCTTTGTTCCAGGTTGGGCTTCTGATCCAATCTATGATGGTCACCGGCCAGATATATTTATGAAGGATAACCTGTGTCCATAGGCTATTTTGTTTAAGGAGGATCCAACCCTGTTTGGTGGCCAAGGCATGAGCAAAGGCTAGGAGGAGTTTTAGTCCCCAACCTCCCCACTGCTTCGGGGTAGCAATTCTAGTCCATTTGACCCAGGCAAAAGGTCTGCCCTCCTTATTTCCATTCCATAGGAATCTGCAATAGATTTTTTGTATTCTGTGAAGGATTCCTCTAGGAATCCAAGCAAGTGACATCCAGTAGACCAGGGTGGCCTCAAGGACTGATTTGATAAGGACTAGCCTGCCCGCCCTAGATAGGAGCTTATGATACCAACAACTAATTCTTTTTTCCACTTTTGTGATGAGCCATGTCCATTTTTCGATCTTGTATCCATCTGGTTTTAATCTGAATCCCAAATATTTTAATCCCCCCATCAAATCAGTAGCTAGGTAGGGAAAGAATTGAGTGGCCAGCTGAGATTCTTGTAAGGTGCATTCAGATAGCGAGATGGTTGATTTTTCCCTGTTGATTTCCATTCCTGTGGCTCTACAGAACAGGTTCAGTATCTCATTCAATGTGGTGGAGTCCCTGACACTACCATTCAAGAAAATTAATATGTCATCTACAAAAAGTAGATGTGTTAGATAGAATTGATCCATGATTTTTAGGCCTTGGAGTCCTTCCCTCCCTTTTTCAGTGGCAATGGACCTGCTCAGACCTTCCATGATGATTAGGAATAGTAGGGGGGATAAGGGGCATCCCTACCTGATCCCTCTATCAATGGTGAAGGAGGGCGAAGCTGAGCCATTAATAAGAATGGCGAAAGAGACAGTGGAGATGCATCCCATGATCCAGCTGATGAGTGCTGGGGGAAATGCCAAATGAGTAAGAATCATCTTTAAGTATAGCTAGTTCACCTTATCAAAAGCCTTTTTTAGATCAATTTTGAGCGTGAGTCCCTTGAGTTTCTTGAGCTTGATGGAGTGTAGTGCTTCCTGGGCTGTTCTAATGGCATCCTGAATATGTCTATGGTGTAGGAAAGCAAATTGTTCCTGGGAAATGTGGTTGGATAATATAGGCTTGATGCGGTTGGTGATAATTTTAGAGATGATTTTGTACAGACAGTTGCAGAGGGATATAGGCCTGAAGTCGTTATAGGAGGATGGCAAATCAATCTTTGGAATCAAGGCCAAGTAGGTGAAGTTGATGAGGGGGTGAATGTGAATTGAAATTCTGATTTCTTCTATAATAGCAAGAAGATCCCCTCGCAGAAGCTCAAGAAAAGCCAGATAGAACTCCATTGGCTAGCCATCCGGCCTAGGACTCTTATCTTTCTTGAACCACTTGAGAGTTCCTTCCAATTCTTCCATAGTGACCGGATGATTTAAGTCCTCTGCTTCCTCCGGATCCACAAACCTCGGAAAGTGGGTAGCGATATTGATGATATCCGGGTTGTTGATAGCTACTGGTGTAGTGAATTGCCTCTTGAAATGTGTAATCACCAATCTGGCGAGTTGAGGGTGAGTAGAGGCCCCGCCCTCAGACTCACAGGGCATCTGCCAGATAGTATTGGTAGCATTTCTTCCATTTGCATAGTTGTGGAAAAATTTGGTATTGCCATCCCCTGCTTGGAGCCAGGTGGCTCTACTTTTCAATCTCTATTGTTCTTCTTTTTCCAGTAGGATCTTGCTTTTTTGGTTCTCAAGCATGACTAGATTCTTTTTAGTCTCCTCCATAAGGAACCCTAGCCCCCGTTCATCCATTTCCTGTGCAATCTATATTTCTATATCAACAAGTATCTGGTCATCTCTTCGTTTTTTTCTTTTAGACCACTCCTCTGTCATTGACTTGAGTTTATTGAGCCGAGTAACAAAATCCACAGCCAAACTGTGCTCCCTCAGAGGGGGTTGTTCTCTCCAGAATTCAGTCACCATATTGATGTATTCAGGCTCATTAAGATGTCCAGCAAAAAATTTGAAAGGGGAGCGCAACTTCTTTGATGGTCCAGTAACTTGTAGAAATATGGGAAGATGATCAGAGGATCCCCCTGTACCCACCCATTGTCGATAAAGGGGGAGGTGTCGGATGAGGTCTTGGTGAATCAAGAATTGATCCAAACGACGTCCCAAGGCGGCCTCCCCAATCCTTCTATTGTGCCAGGTGGGCAATTTCTTATTCATGGGGACATCAATTAAGTTGCAGGAGTCGGGTAGAGTGCTCATCTGGTCAGAAATTGGGTCAATTTGTGCATTATGTCCCCAAGATTCTTCCATACCCAATGAGAAATTAAGGTCCCCCCCTATGATGGTGGAATTCGTGATAAGACCATGTTCCAGCAAATTGTGCCAGAATTCCATTCTGTTCTGATTAGGTGCATAGATGTTGATAACTTTTAACTGTAAACCGAACTCCCCGACAAAGATATCCATGCCAATGAACCCCATGCCGCCCCAGGTGGATATATGCTTGATAGTTCGAGGGTTGATGCCAATTGTGAGACTGCCAGACCTGCCTATGGCATCCAAGCCCTGAAATGTCCAACCCGGAAGAATAGAGTGCAGGGTTCGGATAGAGTCTTCAGCAGTATCAAGTGTTTCTTGTAGGAAGAGCATGTCACAAAAGGTATCTTTTAACAATCATTTTAGAGCCAATCTCTTCTTGGGGTTGGCTAATCCCCGACAATTGTAGGAGAGCCAAATCATGGGGGACCTCGGGCAGTGGGCTCCAATGCTCTAAGCACCCTCTCAATGGTATGCTATTCTCCCCTTGCCACATCCACCACTGCTAGCTTAATGGCAGATTTTAACTTAGAAGGGAGTCCTCTGACTGGTTTATGAAGCTTGGTCCTTCCAGGGGAAGGTCCCAAACCCAGACGGGGGGGAGTGGGTTGGGAACAAGATCAGAGATTGTAGGGATGGGGGCCAGGCTCTGGGGAGAGGGAGTGTGAGAGGGGGGGTGGAAAAATCCCTATGAGAAGTCGGGGTGGTGGAAAAGGTGGGTGGAGTCACAGATAAAGGGCAGAGGATGGAGGGAATAATGCAAAATGCTGAAGAGTGGGTAGGCAGCGATGGATGCAAAACATTAAACATAACATCCATAAATAAAACATCAAGAAAGGGGGATGGCTGATTACCTAGCTGCGAAGTGCCATCCGCTGCTGCTTTGGAGTGAGTCCTTGGGGGAGATGAAGGTTCTTTACGCTGGCTCCCTTTCTTCTTTGAGGCATCCACAGCAGACTCCGTCGGAGGCCCATCTTGTTCTTGTTCACCCTTTTTCTGTTCTACAGATGATTGAAGCTTTGTCCCCTTTGAGGTTTCGGTGTTCGTTGATGCATTTAGGGGACAATCCTTGTATAGGTGGCCCACCTTGTGGCACCTCCTACAGCGAAATGGGACTCCTTCATAGTCCAACAGTTGTTTGTGAGAGAAATGTCTCCTGTGGAGAGTAATTTTCTCTTCCAGCCCAGCCCTGGTGTCCAGATAAACCAGAATTCTTGCCATAGTCATGATTCCAGTTTTCTCGAAGGACTTATCATGTTCCAGGTATGTCCCTAGGGCATCTTCGATACACTTGAAAACTTGGGGAGTCCAAAATTGCATGGGAAGACCAGGTAGTCTAACCCAGATGGGTCTGGCTCTGAGATGTTCACATTCAGGGTCGAACAAAGGATCCCATCGTTTCAATAGAACAGGAGCGAGCTCAATGTGCCAATACCGTGACAAGATCCAATCCGTGTACTCCTCCCTATGAAAGTGGAGGGCGAACCATCCTCTGGCCAGGACCCGAATAACGGGTAGTTCTTTTAGCAAGGATCCCCAAATCTCCACTGTCCAGAGCCTCAATCTCTCCACCGAGTAGTTCCTACCTCTGACGCGGCCTACCAGGACTTTCCTCGCGGTGTCCATTGCATCTGCCATTTGCACGTCCTCACCGAAAGTCAGGTTAATATCTGAGTCCACTGCTCTGAGGCAATGACCTTTTCTTAGGTGTTCCGAACGCCGACCAGTAGGGTAATCTTACAAAAGGCTCCTGCAAGGTTCCGAAGAGCTGTGTTGCGCTGAGTGCAAGGGTTGTGGGTTAGGGATGGGATTGCTGAAACAACCAGAACGAATCGGTGAGCGAGGGTTGAGGCTGCAAGAGCCCGGATGATCGAGTGGTTGTTCAGGTCTCGGGGGGTTAGATGGTCCTGCTTGTGTAGTGGAAAAGGAGGGGGGAAACATGGGCAAAGAGGGAGGTGGGGGTGGTGGAGGGGGGAGTTGCAAGGGTTGAGGGAGGGAGGCGTCAAATGAGGGGGAGGCCTGAATGGAGGAGCCGAGGAGATGCAGAGTGGCAGGGGAGAGGGGGGGGGCATTCTAAGCCCAGAAGGTCCGCGACATTAACTGCAGGATGTTGGCGCTTCCCTTGAATAATAGTTCTATCTCTCCATGAGATCTGAGCACAATGCTGGTGAGACCAATGATGTATAGACACTCTCATCATTATCTCTCTCAGAACATACCCCACCGTATTTCTCAGGGTATATTCCTCCAGGATTATTCTTATCTTTGATTCCCAGTCCTCAAATAACATCGGTTTTCAATGAATACTCTTATCTTGAATGCCCTAATACATCTTCCAAGAGAATCGAATGCCAGATGTTTACCCAATCCTCCATTATGTCATCCCACGTGAAGACAAGGATGATATGTCTATCTCTCCCTCTTAATTAGGGTGGACATATCTATTCCAATAAAGGAATGTACTCATTCCTATGGAAGCAATGTCCCTAAGTTCCCTCTTCACTTAGGAATTTCCAAGTTTCTTTTAAGTAATAAACTTGTTTCCAGTCTCCCTCTTAATTAGGAACCTACAGTAGCTCCTCAAGTGGAGATGATGGAACAACTAGCTACTTGAAGAAATCCTCTTCGTGATGTCTTGAATATCTTTTCGTTATCTAGGAGTTGTCATATTTGGGACTTCTACATAGGGTACCCACCATCCATCACTTTCATCCATGAGTTATCCATGTCATCATTGGAAAGTGATTCATCAGTTCATATCTGGCCTTCCATCATGCTATGCTGCATTCTTCATGCCATGTTTACTTAAGGAACTTGCATCCTACTACATGTGCATTGGTGGTGGAAGACATCCATTGATATTCCCTTGGTAGACTTGCATAAACCCATCGAGATATTTGTTCAAAAATAAGGGAATGAACATTAAAATCAAAATTACCTTTGTGATGGTCTTTCATCATGACATAGTCTAGTTTGCATCATCATCCTGCATGCATATTGACACATCTCCCAAAGATATATATTTTCAAGGGTCTATTTCTTTTTCAAACTCCATCAGAGTCTTCATAGCTTCCGTGGAGATATTCTAGTCAAATCCTCTTGGTCTCTCATATGTTGATTTCCTTTACCATGGTTGCATATTCCATGATCTCTTCCTTCCTTTCTTCACACATTTCATTCCTAGGAGATTCCAATCAAAGCTCCTTAATTGTATTCAACCACCTCATACTTCATATGAGGAAATATTATGTTGATTTCATCTAGTGAACGTGTGACCCAAGAATTCCTGCATTCCTTTGAAGGAGGAGATCCTTCCTTTGATTATGATCTCAAGATAGAGCATTGATCCATGTTACTTGCAACCATATGACATGACTATGCAATATTGAATGTAAGTGTACATACCTCATATTTCCTTTGGGTCATCCAGAATTCCTACAATGACTTCCTTGATGAAACACTTCCTTCCCCTCATGATTGGTGAACCTTCCAATGAAGATTCCATCAGAGAATCTTGAGGATCTAAAGTATCCCCATTAGCAGATGTTTCCATTTGACAAATGTATGATGAACCTTGTACTAGATGTCCTTGCCACCTGTGTTTTCAATGAGATTCCCAAGAGCTATATCCTTGACTTCCATAGATTCTAACCATCTTTCATGGTTCTCTATGATGATGTCCCGAGCTCTTGCTTTCAATGCTTCTTTGATGCCTTGATGCATCCCATTATTTTAACTAGTGAATCATGATATCCATATCTTACAACACAAGACTTAGGAACTGGAATAGAACTTATGTGAGGAAGACTATCTCAGTCATAGTTTAGATCTCTTACTTCCTCTATCTTGGACTTCTTCTTTTCAGCTTCTTCCACTTCTTTGGTGATATGGGCTTCTTCTCTTCCTCTTTTGTTATTTTCCTTCTTGACCTTAGGATAATCTCTTTTGTAGTGTACATAGTCTTGACACCAATAGAATTGGATCTTAGCCATGTTCCTTTTCTTTTTTCGAGAATCAGACTTCCCAATTTTTCCTTTTCTTTTTGTCATTGTAGCATAAGCTTCATTTTTCTCACTTGTTCCCACATCAGATTTGGCCTTTAGTCTAGATTATTCAATCTTGCACAGTGACCATAGATCCTGGAATGGAGTATATTCTTTCTTCCCATAAATACTTGAAGTAAATTTACCCCACCCCTCTAGTAGTTAATTTAATACGACTATAGTCATTTCTCTATCAGAGATGACTTCTCCCAAATCTTGTAGCTGAGGTAAGGTCTCATATATCTCCATCCTCCCTTGACATAGTATTTTAGATTGTGTTTCCATTTAGATTTATATTTATATTTAGTTCTCATATTTTAGAAGTTTCATTACGGAGGAGCAACTGTGTTGGTGGTTTGGCTAAGCCCTTATGTCCGCTTAATAATTGCTTCATTGCAAGTGCGGTGCAAGAGGGTAAGTTTGAGTGACTTTTCTTAATGATAATTTATTAGAAACACCACAAGCCAAAAAGTAGAGCAAGGGTAATTAGATCCATTTGAGCCAGTCATAATCACCATTTCAAAAGGATAAGGACTTCGTTGGGGCCCTGACTAGGTGATCTCCCCATTGTTGATTTCAATCATTTTTTGCCATCAACACGCTTGAAGGATTAGATGAGAAAAACCTAGGGTTTATCGATAAAACCCTAGATCTAGACCTATTAGATCAATGTTTCTGTTAAAAGAAGAAACCCTAGCTCATGCAAGGAAGGAAATAAAAGCAACATGTTTATTATGAGGATGAGGATGATGATTTTGCAGATGGATTTCAATGATTCCTGCAAGGAGTAAAATATCAAGAGGGAGTTCACAATTCTCCAAAAATATAAGTACTTTGTATCTCTATTCCTTAATTATTATTGTTTACTATTAGTTAGCCTCTTATATTTGTTTCTTTTGTTAGGCTATAATTGTTTCTTCCATGGCCTCTTAGTGAGGGTTGAAGGTACATCATGAAGGTTGCCAAGGCTATGACAACAAATGAAAGAGTTGGAAGAATGAAGAAAAAATTGTGACAAGAGGGTTCTCCCATGATCAATAATTTGTGTTTAAGAGAGAAATTGTACTAATCGTACCGGATAACTAGAAGAAATCCTAGCTCAGAGGGAGTTGGTAGGCCAACAAATTTGAAGAATGTTATGATGGATGAAATTGTGCCGAATAGAAGTCAGTGGTGAATTCCAAGTGAATCTCAAGATGAAGTATGTGGTAGATGGAAACAAAGTTCATGAGAATTCTTCCAGAAAGAGGGAGAGGACTATGTGGAGGCATTTACTCTAGTTTCCAGGTACACTTATGTTGAAATTGTTATTTTTATTGCTTATATTATGGTTTGAAAATTACATCATGTGGATATGGAGAAATCTTTCCTCAATGGAGTATTTGAGGAAGAATAGGTGTACACAGAACTACCTCGAGGATTTGAGGTACATGAGAGGGAATATCATGTTTACTACTAAAGAAGGTTTTGTACGAACCTTAGACGTGGAATTATTGGACATATGGATATCTAATGAGTCCTAGTTCATCTCATTACCATATGACTTTTTTTGACAGGAGAAAAAGGACTCGCATGATAGAGGGAGTAGCATTGGCAAGAGGATTTTCCTTCATGATAAAGGGAGCACTCAAGCCCTTCTTAAATGTCCGAGGGAGTTGACCTCTGAGTTCGAGATAAAAGATCTTGGTTGGATACATTACTTCTTAGAATTGGAATTATGGCAGAAGCCAAGTAATCATATTATCATGAACCTTCAGAGATTTCGGATGATGGATAGCTAGTAGATGGCCACTTCCCTCGTAACTAGTTTGAAGAAGCTAAGTAGTAGAGGGAGACCCCATATTTCTATAGTATGTTCTGCTTTAGCATCAAGTAGTTGTGGTGATGGTTCCTAAGAAGGAAGTAGTTGCAAGGTTAGAAATATTCATATTGGGTAGAGAGTGTTGAAGATATGGATGGCACGTCATGATGATGATTCAATTTCAATTCTACTTGGGCAAGAAGCAAACATTTTTCACACTTAGGACTGCTAAGGTTGAGAATATTGAAACTAGTTTGGTGAGATGTGAAGAAGTGTGTCTTCTGAAGCTACTCACAGGATTGTTTGGTTAGGTGAAAGAGATGACCGTGATGATAGCTGTTATCACTCCATAATCTCCCTAGGTTATGGAGAGAAACCCAGAGGTAACCACAATACCACTTGCAAAGATGGGATCTAGCCCTTCAAGCTTCAGAGAGGGATCTCTCTTCCTGATTCAAATTCTGTCTTAAGATATTAGGCTAGTTATTGAGTTTTGAGGCTGGTTTTTCAAAGATTTTGTTGAAAATTTCAAGTAAAGTCCATTAGGCACGCAGTCATGAGTCTTCGGGTGATCAAGCATAAAAATGACAGAGCAACTGTAACAGGGCAGGTGTTTTCTCGATAAATCCTCTCCACAGACAGAGACAATCCCTCTAGCCCAATGAGTGGGTCTAGCAACCGAAGTGAAAATCTATTAGACACTCTCCTAAGTTACAATTAAATAGAGAAATGAAGAAGATGACCTACCTCATTATGATGTTATTTCGATCTCCTTTATTGAAGACCTTGAATCACTTGTGTCACAGGCTCGTTCCTGCTGCTCTCAACATTTATGCACCTACAAAAGAGATCAATACACAATAATGCATGCAAATACAAATATCATATTCAAAAGCAACCTACTTAAATGATCAAGGAATGTTAAGCTAAATGATACATGAGCATACACTTTTAGGGAAAATGAACTAGAAGTTGTATATTAATAGAAAATAAAGGGAAGCATATAGCCAAGCATGGATATTGATAGGCTCTCCTTGAATGAATATCCAAGTCTAAGCTAACCTCTCCAAGCACTTGTCTAAGCCAAATGAGTAGCATATAGGCACAATCCTAGCATAAGGGTGAAAATAGACATAGACGAACCATTTGTGAATGGGAAAAGATGAATATATAGGCAGGGAAAGGGAGTTATGATCTCTCCAAAGATAGGAGTAGGCCCTCATCTCAAGGAGGTAGCTCATAGGGATAAGACCAAGAGCCCAAGTTCAAATAATTCGACCTCATCCACGCCAAACAACCTCCAGCTCATTGTCTTAGAAGCTTCTAGATCATGAAGCTTCTTATCCTCTTTGGGAAAATTACCTTTTTGGGGTTCATCGCGGGTATACAAGTGAACAGAGCGATGCCATCATGGTTCAACCATGATGCAATAGGAAACCATCACGATTTTTAACTTCATAAGGGCGATGAGTCTCAAAATTAGGGTATAAGAGCTATTTCTTTAGGGTAAAGCTCAAGGCATTTTGCAATCAATGTTTTAGGGAGGATATGAGTTGCATATCTAAATGAGTACACTGCATGATGTTCATGTTTCAAGAACTTCAGGGTATGTTGGGGGAAGTGTAGGAGGTGTGACAAAATACTGTGTAACAGATTCCCCCTAAAGCATGAATGCAGAACAGGGAGTGATGGCTGAGATTCTTTATGAGATTTTGTAAGGACGATGAAAAACAGTGTCAGGAGACATGCAAATCAAGGATTCATATACATATACATATCTGCTATCAAAACATGAGTCCATTGTATGGATGCAGCCATATAGATAATAAGGACTATATGAAAATATCGATGGCATGGGCTCAACCATCAAAATGAGAAGGATCATATATAAAACTAAGATCTAAGGTATGGACGTAGTCGTCTGATATAGAAGGATCATATGTAAATCTAAGATCCAAGGTATGGACACAACCATCCAATATATAAGGATCATTTGTAAATATAAGATCCAAGGTATGGACATAGCCATCCGATATAGAAGGATCATCATCATAAATATAAAGTCCCACAGTATGGTCACATCCATCTGTATAGAAGAAACATGTGTACAATCATGAACAATACATAACTCGATGCAACCTGAGTCATATCAGAGAAGACTCAAGGTCTTATGCTCCATCCCAACCTTATCAAAGTACAATTTTTAACATGTGAATGAATGTGTTGAAGTCGAACATGCTAAAAAACCACCTGATTACCGGCCAATGATGTGGACCATTAATAGGTACAAGAGAAACCATCAATAATGACAATGGATCTCAAGGTACAACAGTTCAATCCATGAATGTGATAATGAAACTGAAGTCAAACACTCGTGGAATCATCCAATCAAAGGCCAATGATGAAGACCTATCGTAGGATGCAAAGAAATTTCCATTAAGGCATGCATGCTCTAAGGTATTGAAAGGGAATCTCTAAGTCATCTTCTTAGATAATGAGTTGAAGTTGACAGGAAGTGACCCATCAAAGGAGGGTCATAATCATTCCCTCATCATCGACATGAAACAAGGAATAAAGTGGAATGAAATGAGTAGGATCCAAGGCTGTAGCAAAGAGTTAGATAATGTATAGGTAATAGACTGCAAACAATACTTCTCTTGAACATATTAACGACACGAATCCGAAGTATGGCAGCATTAACCTCAACATAGGACTAAGGGTCTTAACGAAGAAGTGGAATAGTCAGATGAGAGGCAAAATGGATCACCCAAACTTGGAAGGACAAGTGACTAAGTGAGGATATCCCAAACCCAACATGAGAAACAATTGAGTGTCATGTTCAAGAGTGACATGCTGCCTATACAAGAGATGTTTCACTTTCACTTTTCCCCTCTATTTCTAGTGAGTACCTCTTTATTTTTACACAAGCTTGAAGAGGATACCATATGCTTTTCATGTAATTTCACCCTATGGATGAATCCATCCTAGTAAGTTTTACTAGTCCTAGGAAAGAGAAACTTGGGCTCATCATGGTGACAAGTCTTTCATCATTTAAGTTTTAACGAGTCTGACACAAGAATAACTCGGTATCTTTTTTAGATTTAGAGAGTTTTAAAAAGAGACAAAAATAAAAAATCCATCATGTCCCTTTTCGTAATTTGTCCCTCGAATCTGAAAAGGTAGAAAACAATATTCGAGAGAACCTCTTAACCATGTCGACCAAGGTGTTTCTTTTTCATAAATAGTCAATCCCAGCCCGAAAAAAGGGTAAACATATACTGAGATGACATCATTTCATTTAATTTAAGGCGTTTGGAAAGACAAGTACTCAACAATCTTTTCATATTTCGAGAGTTAGCAAAGAGCTTAAAGATGACTCCACTTGGAAGAAAGAGTGGTGTAAAAGGATAGCAACTGGTTCCGATGATGATGGAACTACTCAAAACATGTAAAGGTGAAGAGGCTAGCTAATAAGACCACTCATCATAGATGTTCCTCAAGAAAGGGTAAAAAAACCAAGTGAAAGCGAATGATCAACCAAAGAGATGGGGGTGATGGAATGAACAAACCAAGGCTCATTTAGAAAAAGAGGCTGATAAAAATAGCAATCATGAGATGTAATGTGGGAATGATTTCATTTTTAGACAATATTGAAACATGAGAAGCTATGCTTGAGTATACTTGAAGATGGTTTCATTTTTCACAAGCTTGAAACATGAGAGAAACTATGCTTGGATTTGGTTTCATTTTTACACAAGCTTGAAACAAAGATAAACTATCCTTGAGATAAGTTTTCATGCCCCCAACATAATGACTTAATCCAAGGTTACATGCCTCCCAAGCTACATTTCATCCACCTCGATAAACTACTAGTTACTAGTAGGTGGATGGAATGAAGGTTCACTTATGAGATCAAGTGAAAGACTCGTGTGGGATTTTATGAGATCTAATCAAAGACTCAAATTGGAAGGGGATTTGTTTCATTTTTTAATGAGCTTGACACATGAAAAGAACCATGCTCATGACATCTTGTTTCATTTTTTACCGATCTTGAGTCAAGTAAAAGAACTCTTCTCATGGATACCTATTTCATTTTTTAATGAGGTTGACATAGTAAAATAACTATCCTCGTATCCTTTGTTTCATTTTTTAAGGAGCTTGACACAAGACAAGGAACTTTGCTCCATGATCCTTTGATCACAGACCAAAGGAGGCCATGGCTTCCAAGAGGTTCTCATCAAATGGGAGAACAACACTTTGGAAGGGATACATGTCGAGGGATCCAAATGAAAAATTGAGCTCCAATGCCCCCATTACATGGTGTACTACATCACCTACTGGATCATCAGTAGACGCGAGCATGGAACAAGTAGCCACATAATTAACCTGTGGCGAGGGTGATACCGCTTGCACATAAGAACCATTTAGGGACGATGGTTGATTGGGAGTTGATTCAGGACCAATGAACGTAGGTTGATCAATGATCATGATGCTTCCTTCATGCGGGAAACACATCACTCAAAAGAGGGAGGAAATAAGAGCTCCCATGATGTAAACATAGTCACGACCAAGGAATAGATTAAAATATAAAGGGCCTTCGACAACCATCATGTCTATATAGACAATCTTTCCTCACAAAGTAATAGGTAACTTAGGAAGGATCCCTAATGGTTGATTGGTTCCTATGTTAAAATCTAAAAGATTCTGGGTGACGGGGACAAGCTAAGGAGAACCTAAAGCTTTCCAAGCAGTTGATGAAAGAATTCTCATAGATGTGCCCTCGTCTATGACTATGATCAGTACAACCATATGGTAAGCCTGTACTGTAATATGGAAAGGCACATAAGATGAAGATGATATCCTGTCAGTTGACTCCAATCAAAAGAAGTGACTAAAATACTCAGAGGGGATGTCGTAGGAACGTTAAAGTTGTTCTCTTGCACCATGGGAATAGGAGAAATTCTCTCATGCAACTCAGGAATGAGAGGATTTCCCTCCAGTTCATTCAAAATTGAAGAAACCAGAAGAACCTCGGCGGTATGAGGTTCACTCTCTACTAGAAAGGTGCGGTTAACTGAAGGTGGAATCGAGTCTACTATTTTCTCAACCAATGGTTGGTTGAGAATGGAATCATGAGACTCACTTTCAGAGAGAGTGGGGTTGACCAAAGATGAATTTTGATCAATCACATGATAAACTAGTGAAGGATCAGGGAAAAACTTTCGATACCTAGTCGGAAGACGAGGTTGAGAAGCTATGTTGTTCCCTACCTTGTGGGCCTACTGAACCTCCATGAAGGACGCCACTAGTTTCACTCCATTTCAACTGGTTTATGGACTAGAGGCTACCCTTCCAATCGAATGTGAAATCCCTTCATTAAAATTGGCTGTTGAGCTACTTCCCAACACTACTCCGTTAGAAGAACGCCTTCTTTACCTGGAACGGCTAGATGAGACCCGTCGCCTGGCCTCTTTGGCCATCGAAACACAAAAGAAGCGAGTCAAGACTCACTTCGATCAGACTGTACATCCACGTTCTTTTGTTGAGGGAGATTTAGTCCTGCTCTACGATCAGGCAAAGGATAAATTAGGAGCAGGAAAGCTTGAGTCTATGTGGCTAGGCCCTTACATTGTCAAGAAAGTTTTGCAAAAAGGGGCCTACGAGCTAATTGATTATGAAGGGAACCCTCTTGGGAAGCCCCGAAACGGGCTGTATTTGAAAAAGTACTATGCATGATGCTTGTACATTTTATTTTGTACATACATGTACTCTAGCAAGTGTGTTGTATGTATGTGTGTCAGTTTTAAAGGCGTAACTGCCACTTATTGTGTCTTTCACTTCTTGTGCAGATGTCTGATGCACCTTATGTTGGTTTCACTGATGGTGCCTGCCGCAGTACTTGCAACTTGTCCTCTGCGGCGTGGGTGATCTATGATCCTCATGGCGAGATGATAGATTTTCAAGGTGTGTGTTTGGGTCGTACCACTAACAATGTCGTCGAATATTGTGCTGTAATCGAGCTACTTGCTAAAGCAATTAATCTTAGCATTCGTGCATTGGTAGTGAACCTGGACTCTCAACTTGTCGTCCACCAGCTCAACGGGCAATATTCTGTCAGATACCGTCGCATTCTAAGGTTGTATTTACGTGTGAGATTGTTAGAAAGGAACTTTGATTTTATCACATATCAACATATTCCACGACAATTAAACACATTATCTGATGCATTGGATAATCATGTATTAGATAGACATTTGCGTAATTTATAATCAAAACATTATACAAGCAAGCACATGAAAACACAATAATAAACCATAGGCATATGTATATATATACGTGTGTGTCATAATGTTTGCGCCACGCGCATTACATAGTCCAAAAAATTAATACATATCTGAATCTCATATGGCCGAAGACAACATGTCTCTCAAAAATATGCAAAAATGAAATCTAGGCGTCTAATCACGGTGATGCTCATGATAGCATGTCACTGCTCACACCAAATGTCTCAGCAGATGGTGGACGCGAGTTGGTACTCCCACTTTGTGCCTCTGGTACATGAAGGGCACATCCGCCAATCTGGCATAGTCTGGAATCCCTCGAGTGAGTCCCTCAAGGTTCTGTACTAGCTCTTCACCCACACCACCCTCTACCTGAGGGTCGGCTGCGGGTTGTACCCTCCGTGCTATGTGAGACAGATCAGCTGGTCGCTCTGCACCAACATCTGCATACATATATATAGCTGTTGTCAGAGACATGCATGTATTACAAAAAAAATTAAATACATAAAAAACATCAAAAACACAAAGAGTTCTTACCAAGCTCCTCATTCTAGTCTTCTCCCACAGGCAATGGGAGATCTGGGTCTCCAGTAAAATCGGTGCCTGCATAGGGCCAGTCCTCTATAACGATCATCTGGTGACGAAGCCATATGAAGAACTCGGGCCTCCAAGCCATCTGCTGGCCCCCTCCTCCTCTGGGCATGAGTGCTGCCCATCGAGTCAACCTCGGTTCCTGTGGCACTGGATCTGCCACTATACCTCCCTGAATCCGGAAAATCGGCAGTTGCTCCAAGAAGAAGGATACTACAATGGATCCATATCCGAACTGTTTGTTACCCCCACGCTTACACTTCGTAAGCTGCCTCTTGATGTTTGTAGTCACTGCCGTGGCCCAGTCAAATAGCGTAGGCTGGAGACACTCGGTTGCCAACAGTAAATGATTCTTGCTGGCCTCGTGGGGTGCCTGTACCCCAGCCATCCGTGTGATAGTGAATAGTATCACTCTTAGCACTAGGTCTGGAACTGTGACGATATCTACCTTGGCACTGTTCAATCCAAACTGTGCCCCAGGACAAACCCGTTCCATCACCTCCCCCATCTTTTCTCCGGAAGGCCTACTTCCGGTCAAGATGGGTCGTGCACCTCTCTGCGATAATCCAGTGATAAAATAGACATCGGAAACATCCAGCTCCAATGTCTGATCTTTCAAGCGGAATACCTGATCCTCTATGTCCCAAGCATCCACGATGAATCATAGTAGCTCCGGTTGTGCACGCAAATAGGAGGTAAGGAAAAACTTCTTTAAGCCGCAGTCTCTCAAAGCATCCATGCAAGCTTCATCCTCTAGTGCCATAGCATATATAGCATCATGCTCTCTTTCTCTCCATTCTACAACCATTTTGACGAATCCCTGCAACCATAAAGTCAAAAGTACCATCATTAGATCACTGGTGAAACCATAATTAAAGGAAAATTGCAAAGTTAACGGTTAAATCCACGGGAAAAATTAGGTCATGCGGTTGGCGTGACTTTTTTCAAAACAGTCGCGCCAATGTCGCGCCCCCTTTGGGAAAATAATCCCATTGGCGCGGTCCCGAGTGGGAAACCTGCGCCAATGGCGCAACCCTAAATTTTGCAAATCCTCTTGCAGGGGATCCGTCTGTGGATGAAAAACTGAAAAAATGGAACGAAAATGAAGCTAAGGACAAGACCTCTTACCTGCTCCAGACGGCGGCTCGAATGCTT
Source organism: Pinus tabuliformis (assembly GCA_031772625.1). NCBI lineage: Eukaryota > Viridiplantae > Streptophyta > Pinopsida > Pinales > Pinaceae > Pinus > Pinus tabuliformis. The sequence goes on from CM062815.1 coordinate 397,348,280, forward strand.
TCCTGGATTGATCATAATCAGCGGTTGAAGTTTGCACCCAAAACCCTCCAATGGTCAACTCACAAGGTGAAAAGTAAAAAGTGAATTTGTTTTTTACCATTTCACTATTTTATAGCATTTTTGACCTAAAAATACATTAAAAATATTATTTTTTGGAGTATTTTTGAATATATTTATATCAAAATGGGTTTTACGCTGTTTTTTGGTATGACAATAGGTGTTGCTGCAACTCAAGCGATGAAACGAGCTCCTTTTTCTACTTTTTCAAGCTCGGTAAAACATGTGAAAAGGTTACTTTGAGGTCCGCTTTCAGCTCTTTTCTGACCATTTAAAGATGAAAATATTGCCAAGTTACTCCTCTTGACTCGTTAAACGTTAATAAGGGGCGGTCGTTTTAAGTTCTTTTTGTCGACCGTTAAAACATAAAAAGATTACAGGGTTTTTGTCGTTTCAGACTCGTTAATTGTTACGAAACGATGTGGTTTTGATCATTTTTTTACTTTTTCAGGTCGAAATCACTATTTATGAAAAGTACTCCTCGATCGTAATGGTCGGGCGGTTCTTTCGAGTATTGTTTTATACTTTTTCGGGCTCGCAAGACACAACTTTACGAAAAAGGACACCCCTAGAGTTTCCTTTTCTGTTGTCTTTTCAAACTCTCTAAACATGAAAAGACGCCGAGTTCTTCCTTTGTCAGACTCGTTAAAAGCTGATGACATTGGATTCTGTCGAAATGACACACCACAAGCATATGCTATCCCCATCAAGCTTGTTAAAAATAATTGGGGTACTCGCCAGAAATGGCGGGGGGAAAAAAGGAACCATAATTATTGTCGTGTCGGCAGTATGTCGCTCTTGAACATGGCACTTGTATGCTTTCGTGTCTGGGTGGGGATATCTCATCTCATTTTTCACTTGCCTCCATGGATTTGGGTAATCATGTTTGACCTCTCATCTGCTCATTGCCTCGTCACCATGACCTCTGATCCATTGATGTCAAATACTGCCAATTCCACTGTCGTGCCGCTGATATGTTCGAGAGAAGTTGACCTCTACAGAAAAACAACCTCCCCCTGATAGCTCACATAATCCTGATTCACAACATTATCTCTCTGTCTCATGTCGATGATGTGGGAAACATTATGGCCCACCTTCGATCAAGGTCACTTCCTGTCGAATTCAGCTCATTATCAAGGAAGTTGATCTAGAGACTCCCTTTCGGTGCCTTGGAGCCTGCATGCCTCAATGGCAGGTTCTTCGTGTTCGATGTGAGGTTTTCATCATTGGCCTCTGATCGAATGATTCTACGGGTGTTCGATGCCAGATCACTAATTCGCACGCCGTAGATTGTACCTATAGTACCTTGAGGGCCATTGTCATTATTGGTGGTACCTCTCGCGTCTGTTAACAGTTTTCAATATTGACTGGTAATCAGACGATGTTCATGCATGTTCGACTTCAGCTCATATATTCAGATGCTTGAACTTGTACTGTTGTTCGGGTCGAGATGGAGCGCAAGACCCTGGATTTTGTCTGTTGTAATCCAGGCGTGATTCTTGTTACATGATTCATTCACTGGATGGCTGCGACTATACCTGAGTCAATTCACTGATCCTAACTAGATGGTTGTGCCCATACTATGGATCTAGATTATTATGTACTCTCCTATGGATGGTTGCGACCATACCACATATATCATGTACTTGAGCTATCAGTTGTATCTCTCGATGCAGAATCTCGGCGGCAGCTACATGTGTTCTTGTAAAGCATTTCAGCCCTCTCTCTCTCTTGGGCCTCATGCTTTAGGGGGCATCTGTTACACAGTAATTTGTCACCATTGGTCACCGTCCCTGTTACCCCTTTCCCGTACTTTGGACGACTCATTCTGGGACCTGTGAGCAGTGACATAACTTAAAAACACTTGCATTATGTTCCCCTGAGTATGGACTTCATGTGCCCTGAAGACACCTCCTGCAAAATATCCCTGAAAAGTGCCATTTTTCCATTAGCGTAGGTCCACAATGTACTACCCGCGCCAATGAATGAGATCCTCAAAAGAAGGTGCGACCATTGGTGCTTTGTCTTAGAGTAACACCCGCGCCAACCAAGTTTGGAAAAGATTTTTAACAAACGCGCGCCCAGATGTTTTTTCCCTTCAAGTCATGAAGTCTTTTGAGGATAAAGCTCATCTTCTAGATGTCGAGAGTCATCATCTATCCCTTACATCTATCCACAACGGCTTTTTGGAGATAATGCCAATCCATAATGGGTGTCTTGATTCATTGTATTTTCTTCCCCTTCTCCATCTATAAAACTCTGTCCTCATGCATTTGACAAGCTAGTTTTTGAGTAGTAGTGATAACGCTTGTCTCGAGTGATAGTAAGAGTTTTGGAGCATGGGAAGGTTATGCTGCCAGAAGTCTGAGAGAGAGAAGGTCTATTGCAAGACATGTATAGCTGCTCGCCCAGCCAGAGGAGAGATTCAACGTCAGAACTTTGGTTGTATCTTTCTCTGTTGATTATTCATTAATAAACGACTATCATTATGGTTCCAATCTTATTGTTCATTATGATAACGTTTGATCTATTTCCTTTTTGACTGATATATGGTTGTATTTAGTGGATTTTATGCTTGTATTCGCTTCGTTCTTTGCATGTGCAGGTATCCATTCGCGGAGATCGTGACCTGCTGGAGCAAGGGAATGGGGGTATCAACTCTTCTACGACACGGGCATTGGACTGTAGGTTGGTTCTCATAATCCACTTTCAATTTGCAACTAGGAACTTGCATGGTAGCGTTAATTGATTGTTGCTAGACCCATTTTGGGCTAGTGGGATCGCCTCTGTCCGCAGAGGGGATTTACCTCTCCAACATTAGCATAAACCATGGCCCACAATCACGGCTTGCGATTGATAGCCATCTCGATATTCATTTTCATCAAGATCCAGAAGAACTTGCTGTCCCGAACTCACTCCACGTCTTGGGTCACCCACAGTGAAGCATACATCACTGCCTCATGAAGTTCTGGTGTTATCGAGGAGAATTGGCTCTCCTCTCGTATCTCCCATGCTACTAGCATCATCGATAGCAAGGGACACATGTAGTGGAAGGTCTTTCTTTGCTCTTGCACTTTGTGATAGTTCGCTAGGAACTCTCCACGAAGGTAGTTTGAATAGTTAAACTGGACTCCTTCCACGCACTGTTGTGCGAGCACAACAATAGGCACCGACACCTCATCGACACAACACTTCCGCATCACCTTCCCTGCAAGGATCTATATTGCCACCTTCATAGTGGGGTCGTAGATGCTAGAGATAACGCACCTGTGTGACTTCTTCACCAGTTTGAACTTCTCTTTCATTGATTCTGCGAGCGCCTGCTTACCACCCTTGCCGCCAAAGATCATAGCTAGATTTTCGCCTGTATATGGTAGGCACATTATTTTTTGAATCAACATATCAGTGATGGGTATTAGCTCCTCCAGCCATAGGCATCCATAATGCACCAAGAATAGTAGCTGCTTGATGACCAAAACTGTCACGAGGGTGCAGTTATAGTGTGGCACCCTTAACAGGTTGAGTAATCCTACCTTCTCTACTCCTCTGAGCCACTTCCATGGCTCTAATGCAGTCATCCCTGTATTTGTGTCTATGGTGTGGTGCATCAGCTGTTCGGTCGCCAGGTGCACGAAATTCTCATGGTATTCCAAGTCCCAGTCTTTGAGCTTCAATATTAGCACCAGTGTTTTACGACTCCGACCAGGACTCCGACTCGGCCGAGGATCGACTCCGACTCTGACTCCGAATCAGTAATGACTCGGCCTAGTCGATTTCAATGACTCGGTCGTTGTAAAAAATACATTAAATATTTATTTTTTTTATAAAAAAACATAATTTTAAATATTTTAAACATAATTTTAAAGATTTTCATTCATGTTTCCAAACACATAGCATTATAATATAGATGGAAGACAACATATGATCAAAGTAGGCTCATGGAGCTTCAATTTCCAAGAGGTGAAATACCTAAACCTTCCATCTCTTCCACGGAAGGTCACAAACTTGGTATCTAGAGATTTACCATTGATCCTCTATGCAATGATTAAAGTCATTCAAAAATTCAAACCACAGCTGGCACTCAGACACAAATGACCTAAAAACCAGGTCAAGTCAAGACATATGTGGTTTGACCCACAGACCACTGTCAACTGGACACTCTCCAGTAGAATGCCAAAGTTGTCCATTTCAGCTCTTTTTCTGTTTTTGTGAAGGGATTTTTTATTGGTGAGACCAAACTCCAACAAGCAGCTAGGACACAACTACAACATACCTCTACTATTTTTAGGGTAAACTAAATACTGCAGATTTTCAACAGCAATAGCATCTCAGGCACATTTTGTGATTTTTGTTGAACTAATTTGGGGAGCTAGGGCACAAATTTGCACTTCTCAGGCTGTTTTCACTAGCTAGCTGTTAAGGCAAAACTTTATGATCTGATTTTCAAAGAATCAAGCTTCATCTTGTCACTTCTATGGTAGCTAGAGCACACTTTCAGACCTGATTTTTCACCAGAAAGCACAACTATAGAACACTTTAAGCATATTTTCAGCGTTGGTTTCTTCACAACCAAGTTTTTCATTGCTAGGGCAGCATTTTTGTTAAGTTTCCGAGATCATTTTGAGTTGAAATAACTCATTTTCAGATCCAATATTCTGAGCAGGAGAAGGGCATTCAGCTGGCCCTCAGTCCTGATATATTTCGAAAATATCAACTTCAGATTTGACATTTCTCAGACATGGCTCGTAAGATTTATAATTATCATTTTCCCATTATTGCTTCATACCATGGTTCATGGCATACTTTATGCATTGTGTACTTCATAATAAAATTACAGACATCCAAACAGATTAATTTCACACCACAAATCCAAAAAAAAGTGAATAAAATTTATTTTTTACGCTGCCCAGCCGTTTTCCAATGACTAGGCCTGGTCAATACGGACTCGGCCTGGTTGACCGAGTCAACTATGACTCGGCCTGGTCATTGGATGACTAGGCCTAGTCATAGTTGACTCGGCCAACCTAGCCGGTTACTTGGCCTGGTCGTAATTTTTTTTATCGGCTCGGTTTGACCAGGCCGTTTCCGAGTCAACTCGGCCTGGTTGTAAAACAATGATTAGCACCTATGCCAAACGCAGATTTTCAAAAGCGATTTCATCTGGTAGCAGAGGGGTTTGCAGGGGAGTCTTACTTTTACCAATGTCCTTTGGGACATTGGACTTAAATTTTCACGGAGGGACATACTTTGACAACCATTTAATAGGGTCCACACTCTATTCTTCAACCTCCTCTATTTCCACTCCCACATCCTCATCGTCCATGGGGATGTCTTTGATAACCTCCTCCTCTGCTTCTAGGTTTATAACCTTGCCTTTTTCTTAGGCAGTGGGCTTTGGTGGGTTTCATCTTGGCAACGTGTGCATCGGTATGGCAGGCTGCTTGCCCTTTTTGTCTTTCATGGTTTCCTTGGTTGGGGTTGGCTTCATTCTCGGCATTCTCAGGGATTTAGGGACCTCCACCAATACTTCGGCCACTTCTAGGGCAGCCACTTCAACCTCTCTCTCCATTTCCTGTGCATTCTCCTCAGGTGCCACTCCTTCGGTTTACATAGCTTCTGCGTGTGTCAACATGATGCTATTCACTAGGGCTTGTGTCTCCTTTGACAATTGTTCAAATGCGTGTGTCAACATGATGTTATTCACTAGATCTTGAAAGAATTCACATTTCATGTGCACCTGAGAGTGCAACAACTCAATTCTCAAAATGCCAAGTGTTTTTAGCTGGACAACCACTTGTAATTTATAGGGCATTTTGAATTCAAATCCGACCGTACCCCCAAAAATCAGTTCATTAATGCTGGATTGGCAGAAAATTTTCAAGGATCTAAGCCATAAATGTTTTCTTAAATGTCAGCCACCCACTCCATTTGGCCTCACTTCTACCATCTTTTCATGAACAGTGACTTTAATGGTCACTTTCCAGCTGACCTACATGATTTCTCCCAGGGTAGCGGAGCTCCCTCCGCACTGCCACAGACCCAATGAGACATCCTTGCCTCGCACCATATTCCAATTGCACAGCTCCCCAACCTAGGCAGTGTAGTTTATAGTCCCGCGCCTCCTTTCTGCTACCTGAAGTTCTAAGACAGTGTTACTTTCATTTAGTCACATGGCCAGATCGCTGGTGTATGGCTTCAAGCAACTGCCATTCACCTTTCCTGGGAAGGGTTCTCCATTTAATTTGACCAGCTGTACCGCTCCTCCGTCGGTAATTTTCTTAATAACATAAGGCCCCAACCAGTGCATCCTGAATTTCCCTGGAAATTTATCAAACTTACTATCATATAATAGAACCAAGTCATTAGCCTTAAATGTGCACAGCTTGATGTGTCAATCATGCCATGCCTTTTCGCGTTGCTTTTAGACCTGCTTGTGAAATCCAGCCTGTTAGAGTCGGTCTTGTCGGTCCTCCGTCAGAGATCAAAACTCATTCTGCATTTCATTTTTAGGTGTCTCGCTCCATTCACTCAGCTGCATTCCGCTAGGGGCATGCCATAATCTAACGGAAGGGCCTTATCATTCATTCCCCTCATGTCTTGTACCTGCTGGCTTAGGTCTTTTCATCAATGTGTATTAAAGTCCATGACAGTCCATGTTTGATCTTTTAATGGACAAGAGTCATTTCGGTCATTAAGTCTAAGGATTAGTCATTTGGTCTTCAAACAATGTCCAATAAAGCCAGCAAGGCTAGAGGGAGGCTCTTATAAAGTTGTGATTCAAAGATTTTCATCGTCATGTTGATAGATTACGACTGTTCTTCAAAACTTTGTTTTGAAGAAAAGTCAACAGTTTTTCATTTGTAATAATTTTCAAAAGTTTCTCAGTGGATTTATCTAAGCACAACCCTGGTCTCCTTAGCCAAATTCCATGTCGGCTACCCCTGCAAAAAATTGCCAAAAATTTCATCATTTTAGTCAAAGAAATCAAAAGGAAGTGTGGAAAGCAGAGTTGTATTAATTGTGAAAAAGTGCCAAAGTGAAAACATTACAAAATGGGTTTTGGAGAAAGAAAAAAGCAAATCCAACTCTTGCAAGATATTTCTCCAAGTATATAAATCATTTGTACCAAGTTACATTCATGAAATCTTATAGCAAAGTCGAATTTGGAGGTTGAAGAACAAACCGCAGCTTGAAAGGTCGTGACTGTGTTAAAGGTTGGAGCGCGGTGCACAGGTGGAGTGGCGCGGCGCACTGGGGATTTCTGCCTAGTGTTAATTTGAACGGGCACGATGCACTGGGTTCTTGGCGCGGTGCACACAGTTCAAAGCCCGAAATTGTGTCAAATCTTTTCAAATTTCTCATCCCTTTCGTGGAGTTGTCAGGTAGGGCCTTCTATTTTGACATTGCTTCAGATTTTATAATAAGAGATGGTGGTGTAAGGGTGATAAAGGTTGAAACAAAAATTCATACCCAACACAAACAAATTTGCTGCCAGGGTTTCAGAGCTCACAGTTTTGTCACCAAGGACTCTCCTCCTTCCCCATTCTCCCTTGTTGCCTCATTTCCTACCCCCCACCAAGTTGATCAATCCTACATTACATTCAACATCCCAAAACCCTAGCCCTTATTAAAATCTCCTCAACCCTATATAACTAATCCCAAACCCTAAACATTATTCCCATATATAAAATCCCCCTCCTCTCCCTAATTAAAATTATCCCAATAATTCTCATTCCTCAATATTGTTTCCCCTTCCTAACAATCCCTAACAGTCCCTGTTGCATTTGTTTTTTCCCTTGGTGGCAGAAATTGAAATACAACACCAAAAAGAGCAGTTCAAGCACAGTTCATAAACAACAGTCATCTTGTCTTCAAGGTATTTTGTATAGCAGTCATGGCATCTGAGCATTCATTGGACTATGAGGTGGAAACCCAAAGTGACTCTCCCTTGGAAGAACAGGCACCCAGGAGGCCTCATAAAAGTGGCAGACATGTTAGAGAAGAACTGACAACCCTTACAGAATTGCAGGCCTGCCCTCTTGCTATGTCATGTTTTTAGCATCAGTCATGCTATGAGTTTTGTCAAGAGGTGGCTAGTGTCCAATTTCATCATGAGTTGGCTCATCTTTTTGTGTTGCACTTGAACAGAGATCAAGCTATCTTGGCTGGTGTCACCTTCACACTTACACCAAAATCTATCTCATTAGCAACCGGTATACCAAACATTGGTGAACCATGGCACAAGAAACAGAAGATTGACCGGCAACATTATGAGCCATACATCAAAACCAGTTTCTTAAGGCAACTCAAGAGAGTGTTCCCGTTCCGATATCTGAAGGATGAATATCCTCCACTAATGAGATTGATCATGAAATATTTCAGCTGTGAGGGACGGTTCTCTCGTCTTTATGCTTACCACATCAGGTTTCTCATGCATTTCACCAGGGTACGGATGACGAACATTCCGTATTTCATTTGCCGAAACATAGAGAGGATGACCACCTTTATACAATGCAAAACACCTCAACAACAACTTAACAGTGTCTATCATTTTGCTCTTATTAAGATTTTGGTGGTTCATCAGCTTGGATTGCAGGGCATCACTTCTGATGATTTCATCTCGCGTGATTTCTTCAGAGCTTCACGGGGAGTATCAGAGGTTAAGCATGAGGGTGAACCTTATCATCGGTATGAGTGCCATGAGACTACTAGTGTGCCGATTTTCATCACATATCAGAAAGGCACAAGATGTTTGTTTGCAGCGGCAAAGCGAGTGTTATCTCCACCCGGGGTGGAAGGGGCGTCACTTCCTCCATCAGCATCACAGGAACAGGACAAAGGCAAGGAGCCAATGTAGGATGAGGGGCCTTCAGGTGAGCCATCAGGTGAACGAGAGACTGAATTCATTCTCCTTCATGATGATGATACAGATACAGGTCCACAATGCACCAAACTTAGAGAGATCATCCAGGAGCAGCAATCAGAGATCGAAGCCTTATTCCTTGACTTGGAGAGGGCTAAGTGGACCATGAAATACTTGGAGCAGATGAAAAAATAGCTTGAAGATTAATAGGCAATCATGGAGCTACAAAACATTCGCGAGAATCGCCAAGCTGCGCAAAGGAGAAGAGTTGAGCTCACGTCATTGGAGCAAGAGATTAATGAGGATCGGGAGGCCAATCTCAAGAGAGTTAACATGCACCTAGAGAGGCTTTTGGACAAGGCCAACAAATACCATGCATTTCTGAGACACATGGCTTTCCACTACATGACGCGAAACAAAGTGTGCAAGGCCCGAATCAGGAATTTGAAGGCGAAATTGAGGAAGGCAATCAAGATGCAAAAGAGGCAAAGGGAGATCGATCATCTTTAGATATTGGTCAAGGCATATTTAGCCCAGCATAACACTTGATAAGAAAGCTCCAGCCCAAATTTCAAGAAATTTGGGGCATTTTTGGTATTTTTGGAAATTTTTGTGCAAAAAACAGGGTTTTTCTCCCTATGCGCCACGCCACGTGGCGCACACTTACAATAGGAGGCTCCAAATGCAAAAAAGTTTATAGTTTTTGATTTTTCATGGAAAATCATGACTGTTGGTGCATGGCCAAGAAATTTGGGCAAGTTTTGAGTCCTCAGGAGATCAAAAACACCCTAAAAATGACCTCTCTGCCCCTAATTTCACACACAGGAAGCAGTCTTGGGAGATTGAGATTTTGGAGGGTTAAATGGGCACCAAATTCAGAAATTCCACTTGGGTTGGAAATTAAATAGGTAGGGCTTTCCAACAAGAACACTTGGGCTCAATTTGGACTTTAGAAGGTGCCTCAAAACTAGCTCCAAATTGGCACGACGCATAAAGTTTTTGGCGCGGGGCACAGAGACCCAACGGCCAAAATCACTCCCGCTCCATGAAATTTCGATTCACAATTTTCTCCAAGTGGGCCCACTCATTTACAATACATTTTTCCTAGAATCGAAGGCAAAGTTTAAAGAACATTTTCGGCTTCTATCCAAGTGGCCAAATGAAGGCGAATAGTCACCCAAAAAATCTACGCTCATGTTTGCTTTTTTCTAATTAGTCCTCATAGAAAATTAAATGTAACTGCTAATGGTTGGCTCTTCATTTCCTGGGTTGATCAAATTTCTCATGGCAAAGCTTATTTATTGTATTGAGAGTCATTTTGTAAAGGGTTGGAATTTCTGGGAAATTGTGGGAGAGAAACCCAGTCACTCATTGTACATTTTGACAGAGAATTAATGAAAGATTGCAGCTCTGGTTCATGAGATTCCTGTGGCATGAGTTTAGCAAATGTATTTTCTTTATGTTTTATATTTTCATTCATATTAGTTTCCAGTGGAAGCTTTCTAAGTAAGAAAAGGTAGAATTCAGTGCACTGCTCTGCCTTGGGATAGTTTTCACGTTCTATGTTTTCTTCTGTTGAAAAGGATTCATGTATTTATGCCCTTTTCACACTCTTAAACAATCTCTCCACTTCATATTATTTCGAATCTAATTGCCAGACTTTCCGCCTGCCTTGCCTCACGAAATAATCTGCGTATTTGAGTTAAATTCTCTGCTCATGCTGTTCCTTGGTCCCACACATCCCAGAAAACTCAATCATTCATCAAAATACCTCTATCACATTTATTTACCTAGCCTAAGATCAATATTCATTTTTGAGTCATCTCAGACCCTATTGTTTATTTTCCTGAGTGTGACCCGAAGAAAGCCCTCTCCTGTTTTGGTAGGGCTAGCTACCAGACTAAGCGTGGTTTGTGGTTACCCTGAATTTTGTCTTCCTTCAGCCTAAGGCAGATTTAGGTGCTAACATAGCCAAAAATATTTCTTCTTCAAGCTCATCCAGTTGTGTGAGCCTCTCCTCCAGGGCTCCACGATCCGTCATACCTGTGAGCACTACTATGCGCAGACTAGGCATTATGTATTCCATAGGCATTACTACTTCCACACCATAGACAAGCCTAAAAGGGATTTGTCCAGTCAACTTCTTGCATGTCGTTCGATAAGCCCACAGTACTGCAGGTATGCATAGGTCCCAATCACTTCGTTGAGCATTGCAAACCTTGATCAACACGTTTTTGAGCACTTTTTTGAACGCCTCCATTGTCCCATTAGCCTGTGGATGATAAGGTGTGCTCTTCTGGTGATATGCCTTAAATTCCTTCGTTGGTGTGCTGATCGTCTCATCCAAGAAGTGTGTACCATGATCACTCATCAAGATCTTAGAACATCAAAATCGTGTCAGTACATGCTCAAATAGGAACTTCACAGTAGTAATACCCATTCAATCCTTCACCGGCTATGCTTCTTCCCAACGATTCAAATACTCCGTTGTAGTGATAATGTACCTTGCTACTGTCTTTCCTTGTGGCTAAATGGGACCTACAAAATCTATCGCCCACTTCTCAAAGGGTTGCAATGTCATTTGTGGATTCAAAGGCATTTCATCCCTTCATGATGGCATGCCCGTTCTTTGACATACATCACATGCCTTGCAATATTCTTTTGAATCTTGATGAAGGGTTGGCCACCACAACCCTACGCGTAGAATCTTTTGCACAGTTGCTCTCCGTGCAGAATCTTTTGCACAGTTCGCAAAGATTCTTCTTCTTTCGAAATCAAGTACATATTGTCACAATATCTCATCAGTCCCCATCTTGTATAGATTCCCAACAATGATAGAGAAATCGATCGTGCGCACCACTAATTCCTTCTTTTGATGGACATTGTATCCTTTCGGTGTAGTTCCTGTTGCTAGGAAGTGTATTATATCCTCAAAATTACCATCCACAACACGCACTGCAAATAGTTACACATTAGGCAATCCTTCTTATAAGTTAGTAGGTTCCTCCCCTATTTCGATGCATGACAGATGGTCTGGTCCCACGTTCAACCGTCCAGGCTTCACAACATCTTCAAAATCATACTCCTAGAAAAATAAGAGCCATCTATAGGTTCTCCCACCCAACACAGGCATATTGATCAGGTACTTCAACGTGGAGTGATCCCTATACTTCTTGAGCACATACACTATAGCTATCCCCTCGCGCTTAGTGGTGGAATAGTTCTTCTCTGCTTTGGATAATCTATGGCTTGCGAACACGATAGGATGGTCCAATCCTTCTCCACCAGCCTTTGTCTGTAATGCTCCCAGTGCTATAAATGACTCGTCAACATGCACGTGAAACTCATTTTTCCAGTCCGGGAAGACTAGAATCGGCACAGTAACCATCTTTTCTTTCAATATATCCAAGCTCTTCCTACAGTCATCGTTCCAGTAGAACATGACGTCCTTCTTCAACAATTTCTCAATAGGTGTAGTGACATGGGTGTAACCCTTGATAAACTTTCTGTAATATCCCGTATGTCCCAGAGTAGCGCACAACTGTTTCACACTCCTTGGCACTTCTAAGTTTAGTATCACCATGATCTTCGCAGGGTCTACCATCAGTCCTTGTTTGAAAACCACATGCCCCAATAGGTTCCCAAATCGGACACAAAACAAACACTTCTTGAGATTTAACGCAATCTGGTATCTTCGACAGGTATCCAGCATCAAGCGCAAGCTTTCTACATGGCACTTAACCAGCCCAAATACAGTCCACTCATCAAAATATACCTCCAAGAACTTATGAATAAATTCCTTGAATGCTGCAACAACCACGCGCAAAAATATGGCAGGCGCATTCTTCAATCCAATGGGCATTACAGTGTATTGAAAACAACCCCACTTAATTCTGAAGGTTTTCTTGCTCCTATCCTTCGATGTGATTTTGATTTGGTGGTAACCAGAGAACCCATTAGTGAAGGAATATGCTTCTTGTCTACCTACATTTTCCAACACTTCATTAGTGAATGGATTCGGGAAAGGATCATGCACACAAGCATCATTTAGTTTTCTGAGATCCATTCATATCCTTATCTCATCATTTTTCTTCTTCTCTTGCACCACCATTGGGCTTTACCAATCAAATTCTTCCACAGGCTCAATGATGCCTGCCCCGAGCATCTTGTCTAGCTCTAAACAGACCCTCTCCTTATATTTCAGATTGAGATAGTAAGGCCTTTGCTTAACTAGCTTCACTTCGGGCTTTAACATGATCTTCATCATTCGTAGGTCCCCGATTATTCCTTTCAGATCCGTAAACTTGGTATGGAATAAGTCCTGGTATTTGCGGAGCAGTTCAGTGACCTTATCCATCGTTGCATCGTCCCAGTAGTCTCCAATCTTCACAAATTTTGGTTTTGCCTCCATACCAATGTTTACTTGTTTCGTTTTCAATGGCACGGTTCTATCAGGGTTCTCAATCAGCGGTCATTAAACCTCGTGGTGACCTTCTATTTCTGGAATGTTAATATTCCACGGATCCTCGTCCTCTTCTTTAGCAGTTACATTATAACATTATAGTGCATGACTCAGCTGAGTAGCCCATTCAGGCCGAATTAGGTCTAAAGGATCTTGCGGTATCCTAAATATTGTTTCTTTCACTTCTTGTAGTGCTTCATCAATACTGTCAAACCTGTCCTCAAAACTAAATGTCATCATGAATATTTTGCATAGGATATCCCATTCGCTTGTCCCATGGTAGAGCTCTATTTCTATATACCAATTCATTGGGATAACATCCAGGGTTCGACAGAACAGGTGCACCCACTGAGGTTGGGGGTTTTCTCCATAAACCTGGGTTCATTTGGCCATATGCATGCATGAATCATTTTTCCCATCATACTTGTCTATTAGTCACATCTTAGGCTTCCCAAATCGTGTTCTCATCATCCTCCTACATTTGTGCCAATCATCAAAGCTTCCCTTGTGTGTACCCCACCATCTTGTAGGCGTAGCGCGCAGTGCCCAGTCCAAGGCTTGGAAGCACTGCTTTTCTGGTACCTTCCTTTCAAATGCATCCAAAAATATATCTACGTCATTCAAACCATCATAAGTAGGCAGATTTCTTACCTCTGATGACACACAGTGTAGCGACTGGGTCAACATGTTGCAATTCAGCGTAGTTACTTCATGTAACCAATTCTGCCAACATTCTATATCTATTGATATCTCGTTGTTACCTTATAGATACAGTCTAGGTCATCATCACTCTCATAATCATGGACAGGTTCAGAATAATGCGATCCTTCAGCAGGATAGAGGGGTACTATTACGTGTAGCGATTTCTTCTCAAAGATCATCTTTCGCTTCTTCGGATTGATTACCCTATTCATATCAGTGGCCCAGTCAATTCCCAGGAGTGGAGGATAGGGATTGCTATCATCCACTTTCTCTATTACTTCAAAATCAGCCAGTGTGCTCGCTCCCTTAATATCCACGGTCACCCCCTGCAGCCGCCCCATGGGGATGATCTTCTACTCATTCGCCATCCTTAGCTGAATCGGAGACCATTGCAGCACAAGCCTCCCTATTCACTCCCAAGTCTGTTTTGGTAGGACATTCACATCTGACCCCAAGTTCAAAATGACCTGATCCATTTCATACTCTCCTATCTATGCGGTCAGTCTCATCTCACGTCCCGTCCTTGTTTTATGCTTGCCAATCTTTCGTACTACGCACGCCTCACCTTGCACGGTTCCAGCACATCTATTGATGAGTTCTTGTAACCCTTTCACAGCCTTACTATTGTGCAGTAACTTCATATAGGTTTCCAGGAAAGTTGTGAGCATAGAGGGGTCCATCTCCTGCTCAAGCTTATCCTTGCTTCTTGAGGTGGAGGCCTCAGCAAAACTCTTCTTAGCTTCCATGAGGGTCTCACGTGCGTGCTCCAAGTCAAACTCAACCTCCTTTTTAGGGGCTTTTCAAACCCATGTACTATCTTCTGGTTGTTTCCCCTTCTCATCTCCTGTCGCGATTCCACTTCTGAGCACTATATTTACATTTGGATCTTCCTCACATGGCTCAAACCTCATCATCTGCAAGTTCTGAGTTGGCGGAGGTGGTAGCGCCCCTTTGTCACTTATCTTAGCTATCAGTGTAGGATAGTATTCAATTTCATGATCAAACAGTGTGCAATACTTGCATGACAGACGTGTCGTATTAGTGCAATTGCGGACATAGTGTCCTGGTCCTCCACAATTGTAGCAAATCAACTGTCCTCCACCTCTACTAGGTCCTCCTCCGCTTCAGCCTCTCCTGCACCTCTAAAATCTTATCTGCACCATTCCTATGCTCTGGTCACGTCTGAGACTAAACCCTATAGGTGAGAGTTCTATTCATCATCAGTTCATAGCTCCTGCAAGTACGCTCATCATGCCCTACCAACCTACAAAAGTTGCAGAACAACTGTTGCGATGTTTGTACAAACTTCTGTAGCAAGTGATAGTTATCCATGGCATGTTTTCCAGTTACCTGATAGATAGTGCACCATAATGCAACCCCTGCACTAGGTCCCGCTTGAGCTTCTGGCCTTAAAGGCATCGATCCTCCTCCTACAATATAATTTGCAAAGACTGAGAAATGGTCTTTGTCATGACCCTGACTCTTGCATCTTAAGCACCATACCTCCTCGCATACCTCTGGTCGAACCGTCTTGTCCTGCTTCAGACTTTGCATCTCAAGGCATAGATTCTTCAGCTACGCATGGATATGTTGAACTCCTAGATTAGGATCTTGCATCCGAGTTTCATGTAGTCTCATGGAAATCTCCAAGGCCTCTTCCTAAGTTGTTATCTTCTGCTGTGACAATGCACTCCTTAAGCGTGGCAGTAGCGAAGCCACAAACCATTTGTGATGTTGTCAATTTGTCAAATTCATGTTGGCTTCTTCGATTGTACATTTCAGCCTCTGATCTAGTTCCCAAGGCATCTCACTTGGTTGCTTCGCGATCTCTTTGAATCCCACAATCGACTGCACCTCAGATTTAGGCCTACTAAATTCCCTATTCAGTGCTGCCTGGATGTCTACTACTCCAACATTCGGGTTATCATTAGAGTACTTAATATACCAGGTTAGCATGCGATCTTACAAAGCACTCACCAGTGTCACCTTCTTTATATGATCATCTGTAACACCTTGAGCTTCCCATACAACCCTCACAACGAACTAGAATTGGTCTGGATCCTCATTTCCCAAGCATTTTAACAAAGAAAACTTCACTATATTTTCCATAATGAACCACAATGGAGGTGGAGGTGGTATGGGTGAAGTTGGAGGTGAGGGTGGTGAAGTTGGAGGTGGTGTTGATGGAGGTGGCATTCACAGGAATCCTTGTCTTATTAACTGAATAACACTTCATGGAGAAACCTTTTCTATCCCTTCTTCGTCACCTCGCAGAGGTGAAATCAAGGGACTATACTCTGGATCCCTTTTTCCTTTGTTCCTATAATTTTTTCCACTTTGCATAGTCCCGAACATCAAAGTAGTTGCATAACCCATTTTTCACACAATAGCATTTTAATCTAGGTATTCAAAGATTTTACGTACTTACCTCGCAATACTTTGAAAAAGAATCTCTCCACCTCACTATAGCTGACTGAGCTGTCGATCGTGAATTCAGTCACAAATCCTCCTATGACGCAATCGAGCCAATGATTGATAGGGTGGGCAGTCTTATCCTCTAATGCTTCCAACCTTTGCACTAGCTTCAGGGTCCACACAATAGGACCGTAAAGTTTCCACCTTCCTTGGCTATCTACTAGCTTCACGATCCACTCGTATAAATCAATAGGGAAGGAGCAGAAAAAGATCTCGTGGATCTCTGTATATAGGTATCTATCCAACCAATGTTCCTTTGTCAGTGGCAGGTTTCTCTTCTCTTGTGCCGCAAATTCGTGGATATTTCTATCCAACTAGTCTCCAGTCTCCTTCTTAGTTGGATTCTAGTGATATGACATCACACATCTCTTATGCAGATTCCAGTCCCGGCAACAGAACTATTTGTTGGCTTGAGAGGGCCTGACCCAGGTTCAACATTAATTAACCAAAGAAATCCCTACACTACTGGCCCTTTCGGCATCAACCCATAGAGCATGGACCAAAGTCTCACCCGAAGCAGTATGGGTGGATGCTGGAACCAAGTTTCCACACCCTGAGATGGTTGTGATGTCGTTTGATTTCTTCTATCCCCGTCTTCGCGCACGTGGTTACGCTCTAGGGCTTGCAAAACAAATCCTCTATTCTAGTCCTCAATACCTTCGCAAAAGTATACGATCGACCTTCGCGCAACCCTAACCTGTGGCTCAGGTATTTTCGCATTGCTATGGTAGCGTGCCATGCAAATTCCTCAATTATCCCATGTGATTTTCTTATCTTGTTAAATACTTAAAGTTATCACCGCATAAGCAGATATTCGTAATTGCGTTCAATTATTTAACGTAATTTCATTCATTCGCGTATCATATAAGCATAATAGAGGAAATTCATACATAATATAATCGAACCCATCAATAGAACAAAGACAAAGAAATTGCAAAATAACTCCTTTTATTAATATCTCCCAAGTGTTACAGGCTCTGTCCACCCTACACACATCATTGCAGGGGTCCGTGCACTTAGCTGCAGACTTCTACCCTAGGCCTCTATGCACTCAGCTGCAAAGCCTCTATCTACACTATGACCCAAGACTTATACTTCTTCTTCAGAGCTATCACTCTATCACATGATCTGCCATTCTATTGATTGATCCTAAACTACTTAGAGCTTAGCTCTTTTTATACAATCCCATGGTCCGCGGACCATGGGTAGGTCTCTTACAACTAACTTTACTTTACAAAACTAAGGGTGGACTACCCTTTTTGACACCTAACACCTTCATGCTCCATGACCAAAAAATGCGGAGTCTTTACAATTATATTACAAAAATTGACTTTACATGGCTTTTTAGCACCAAAACTGCCCTTGGGGGATCCCGCTCCCAACCTCTATCAATATTAGTATGAAATATAATATTTTGGCAGCAAAATGCATAAGAACAAGCAGAAAAGTGGCCGAAAAAAGATAATAACCATATCTATATTAGGAATGTCGTCATAAGGGATAAAGAGTACACAGTGAGATGGTGGAAAGTGGAAGAATGGTATCAAAACAGTTATAGATGGGTGTTGAAAACATGCCAATTTGGATAATCATCAATTATATTATTTGACATCTATATCATTTCTTTCAAAGTGGAAAAAAAATGGAGGAATCAACTTGGAAGGTCATTTTAACAATAGGTACCATATTGGAAAATTGAGATTTGGAACCTTATGTTGTACTCATTCAGAGTTGCATGCCATGTAGTTTGAAAAACTCCTGCCAAAAATTGCTAGTGAGGGTGGGATCATGATCGGACATGATAGAAGTAGGCATGCCATGCAGTTTTAAAATTTGATCCATGAAGACTTGAGCCACCAAAGCTGCAGTAAACATGTGAGATAAGGCACAAAAATGGGTGTGTTTAGAGAGTTGATCTACTACCACCATAATGATTGATTTGTTGTCTGGTTTAGGGAGACTTGTAATGAAAAACATGGAGGTATTCATCCATATAGAAGTAGGTAGCAGCAAGGGTTGTAAGGTTCCTGGTGTCTTCATTGTTTCAACTTTGTTGCACTAGCAGACATCACTTTCAATGACAAATGTAAGAATGTCATGTTTCATCCCTTCCCAAAAGAAGGAGCAGTGTGCTCGAGCATAAGTCTTTTAAAATCCTAAGTGTTTTGCAATGGCTGAGGAGTGTAACTTTGCTAGAATGTGTTGTTTGAGAGTGGAGTTAGGGGAGAGAACCACACGATCCTTATATCAAATAACATCTTCCTGCCAAGTGTAACCCGCTTGGGGGATAGGATCCACTTGTAACCTTTGGATTAGCTAGGAAAGCGATGGATGGGAAAACCACTCTTTGCATGCCTCCTCAATCTAATAAGTTATGGGAAAGGATAAGGATAAAAGGGTATCATTCTCCTCAAATTGTTGTGACAAGGTATTGGCCACAATAGTGTCTCGACCCTTCTTATAGACTATCTCATAGTCATAGCCAAACATTTGGTAAGCCATTTATTTTGTTGCAGAGAGAATAAGTGTTGCTCTAAAAAGTACATTAGACTATGATGGTAAATTCAGATCTAGAAACTTCATCCAAGCAAGTGATGGAAACTTGACTAAACTGAGAGGGGGATGAATCGATTTAGTACATTCAAGGACATTAAAATTATTTTCTTTTAACTGATTAACATAGACATTAAATGAGAAGATTGATACATAATTACCAACAAATTTAATATGAAAACAAAAAGTAATAACTAAACCAAAAGCATCACACCAACACATAATAGCAACACATATGGACACCATATATAAGTGGAAACCCATAAAGGGAGAAAACCGCATCTTTTTTATTGTTGTGGTGAAAATGCAAGCTTCTACTCCCTTATTACATCTTATTTTTTGTAAGCTCTAATAATATTTCCAACGAGCTATCCCACGCCCAATTTGGACACCGGGAAGGCCCTCAAAAGTGGTCTGCAACAAGGTGCTATGCATAGAAATTTTTAACACAGAACTTTCTGCCCTATGCGCCATGCCACGTGGCACTCGCTTTTGCTAGGAGCCTCCAAAGCACAAAAACTTAGCATTTTTGGATTTTGCATGAAAAAATATGCTTTCCTACCAATGGCCAAGAAATTTGGGCAGGTTTTGAGCCCTCAAAAGGGTCAAAATAACTCAAAAAATGACCTTACTGCCCCTATTTTGACACACAGGAAGCAGTGTTGGGAGAACTGAATTTTGGAGGGGCAAATGGAGGCCAAATTAAAAATTCCACTTGGGTTGGAAAGTAGATAGAAAGACCTTTCCAACACGCACACTTGGAGTGAATTTGGACACCAGGAAGGCCTCCAAAAGTTTCTCCAAACAGGCGCTACACATAGAGAATCAGGCACGGTGCATAGAGGAAATTTTTCCAGTTTGACCAAGTATTACTCTGTTTTTCACCCAGCTTTGGCCAGTTTGACTTTTTCATCTTCTTAATGTCAAATTGTGATGTAATTCAATGTACATTGATGGATCATTATGTAAATATGTCAAATTTTCACTTATGGGGGTAGATTCATCTGTTAAAAGGTTGTTTGAAACCGAATGAATCAGTTCCCTTGTTTCTAGAGGCATGTTGTTTCAATGCCTGATTTCTAGTTCTCAGTTTAGAATTAGTTGAAAAAGATCCTAAACATGTGAGCTTGAACCCTAGAGGCTAGGATGAGCTATGGTTTTTCTATATTATGTAGTTTTTCAGTCATTAGCATGGTTGGACTTTTGAGAAAGCCTTGAGCTTCATTGTACACTCATATCAGCATCTTGGCTAAGGAATTGAGACCATGATTTACAGCACTCTTTGGGATCCATGTGGAAATTTGTCTTGGTACAGTTCTTTCCTTTGTAATTGTGAATTTTCTTATGTGTTATGTATGCCATTCTCTATCTTAACTAAACAAACAAGAGTGTAAGTAGAATCCATTGAAATTGCAGTGCTCTACTTGAGGTTTGCTTTAGTTTCTTGATGTTTTCAGCTGTTTGGAGAGGATCCATGAATTTCCTTTCCCTCTTCAGCTCCTCACCTGTCTAATACTTCCATCTCATTCAATTTTGAGTGCCAAAAAAAATTTCCTACCTTGCCCCATTGAGATCTCTGCAGGACTGAGTCTCAATCCCTGCACCCAAAATCTACCTTTCCATCTAAGCCAACAAAACATCATTTTATTAAAACAAATTCTCTTGCACTTATACCTAGCCTAAGATCAGTATTTCTATCAGTCATCTCAAGCCCTCATCGATCATTATTTGCTGATATTGACCCGGAGAGAGCCCTCCCTTGACCTGGTAGGGCTAGCTACTAGGCTGAGCGTGGTTTGATGTTGGCCCTGGATCCTACCTTTTCAGCTTGAGGTAAATCTAGGCACTAACATAGTGGCGACCATACTGGGGAAGAGATTCTTTGTTTGTTAGTGTTCTTTGTTTTATAGACTATAGACGGAGCCTGAAGTTATGCAGGTAGCCTTCGAAATGCTCTTGCTTTGCATTAGCGAAAGTAGATAAAAGCTGCTTTAGTCAATCTCCGGTTTAGTCTTATAACCGGAACATTTGACTTGAAAATTGCCCCAGTAACATGTATCAAGTTCAGATCTGATTGTTGATGGTGGAAAACAGTTAGACACAGGAAGGCTGAAATCATTCACCTGGCGACTCCAATGTCGAAGAATCCCAAGGTTCCGAATTTTTATGGCGCCTCTACTCTTCAAGAATCAGTAGCCTGAAGAATTTCTTAGTAAATTACTTGTTATCAAAATGGATTTGCTTGCTCGATGGTATGCTCCCATGAGCCGAGATCACATTCCAGGTTTTCCAAATAAAATTCCAAAGGTAAATTGGCAAAAGAATTTGCCTATGTTTAAAGATGATAATAGGAATGATGCTGCTTTACATCTGGTTAGATTTCACATACATATTCGCAAGTTGAAAGTTGATTTTCCTGAGGATTGCTTGATGAAGATATTCATGGCCACTCTGGAAGGTGAAGCCTGATCTTGGTATGAAAGTTTGCCGCCTGCTTGTATTTACTGTTTAAAGGATTTTCTTACCATGTTCTTTGAAAGGTATAAAGAATCTTATTCATCATTAAATTTAGTTCAGAACTGTTGCAAACATGCTTATAGTTTTATTGAAAGTATTGAGAAATTTATGAAGATCATGACTTCATGGACGATGAGATCATGGAGGATCTGTATGAAAATCCATTTCAACAGCATAAAGAGAACTTAGAGGATACTCATCAAGATGCGCAGGAAAATTTGCAGCTGGATCAAGATCTTACTACAGTGGAAAATTATGAAAGAGAAGGTTTTATTTTAGATCTGTCCATAGAACAAAACAGTATGCAGGAAAGTCAAGTTTCAAATTCAGAATGTGATAAAGTCAAGTCGGATATTTCAGATCTAGATTCAGATCGTGATGATCAAAAGTACCTTGGTCTAAATTCCATGAAGGAGAGCTCTGCTATTGAGATCATCTGGAATGAAGAAGATATAGTTATTGACCCAAGTGTTCTCATTTCATTAGAACCAAGCTTGCATAAGGAGGTAATCCAGTCATTTTATGAAAAACAAGATGAGATATTTGTTCAAGTAAGTGAAAAATCTTCTTTCAATAACTCAGTGGTAAATGATAATTTGGTTGCAATGTCATATGAAGATAATCAACAATGTTTTCAAATTTCAGAAGATCAGGGAATTGAAGACTGTCAATCAGGTTTTTCATGTGTAGAAATGTTATTTCAAGAAGAAAATACTTGCTTGAGCAAAAGGAAACAAAAAGTCTTATCTACTCTGTCTAAAGATGAGATAGATCGACTCTTGAAAGGTCAGGTTATAGCCAAAGCTAATGCAGGTCTGCAGTGTGCACATGGTCAAGACGGTGTTGGTGAAACTTCTTCTTCTTTTGAAAATGATGACAGTCTTGACATTAGCCTTATAGATCAGCGAATAGATAATATTCTCTTTCATGAAAACGATAAGGCTGTCATGTTTGATAATCTTGAAGATTGTTTTCTGTTTAAGAATGACTTAGACCATGAAATTGAGGAATGTGAGTCTGAGAGACACAGTAAGCTAGAATTCAAGTCAGTTACTATCAATCAGCAACCCACTATTCTTTCAGATGAGAATAAAGGGAGTACTTGTATTTTTGCTGTTGGATCTCAAGACAAAATAGTTCTTCAGGATTATCAAGATCCCTTTGGCATTCTTTTGCAAGCATTAGAGAAGATAAATGTTTCTTGGTTCGTTATCATAAGCCTTGGTTTCAATGGTTATTGTGAGTTGCCTACATGTACATTGTTCTGCCTGCTCGGGGAAAGTGAGAGCAGAATTTCATTGTGTAGCCATTTGTTGGATTGGTTACATTGGAAGGCTCACTACACATGATTGTACATATTTCATCAGTAGGTAGGTGGTTGTCATCATGATTTGAAGTTCTCAAATCTCGATGGTCTGCTACCATTTAAAAGCTTTGTAAGTACTTGTTTCAGTTAAGTCAGTCTTGAGTCATTTTTTGTTTCAGTCAGTTTAAAGATAGTTTCAGCTGAGTGTCCAGTTTCAGCTTTTGAAAGTCTTGTTTCAGTTTTGGATTAGTCAGTTCAACTATGAGTCTTGAGTCAAAGTTTCGTAGTAATTGGTTTTTGGGTGTTTTGAAGTTATTGACTCCATAGCCCAATGGATGAAGGCACTGCTTGCTTTCCCAGAGATCTGTAGTTCTTGGCACCTCCAAGGAGCTACCATACCGATTGGAGCCAATGTTAGTGTCAGTATCTTCATCCCTCCGTCAGAGATCAAATCCTCTTATTGCATTGCATATTAGGTGTCTCGCTCAGTTAGCTGAATTCCATTAGGAGCATGGATCATCTGATGGTAGTGGCTTGTTGTACATTGTCCCTCATGTCTTTTACCTGCTGGCCCATTTTCATTCATCAAAATCATATGCAGTCACTTTTTGTCTTCGAATTTGCAAAAGTCCTATTTTAGGGTTTCAGTTGCATTAGGTCTAAGTTTTCATCAAAAGGGTCTCCAAAATGTCCAATAACAGTCAGCAGGCACATGAGGAGGTTCTAGTACCAATAAAGTTCATAATAAATTGCTCAGCAATGTATTTTTTCTCAAAACTCTGTTTTGAGGAAAAACAGAGTATTCTAGGTTTTTGTTGTATAAATTCATGTAATTTCAGTTCTCTTGTATGTAAATCACTTCAGTGGCAACCCTAGTCACCTTGCCAAGCTTCAGCTGCTCCATCCCCTAAAGGAAAACAAAAAATCAAAGCATTCAGTTCATCAAAGGCACAAAGAAAATAAACTACCCAAAAAATAGAGTTGAAAAAGTAAAGCTACAATGCAAACATTATAAAAGTGGGTTTCATGAATCAAAAATTAAAATCTCTTGTATATAAATCACTTTTCATGATTCAAAAAGCTCATTTTCATTCAAAGAACAAAGGTTGAGCAAAGTGAAGGTCGTGTTGAGCAAAGGAAGCAAGTTTGGAGAAAATTGTGCAAATTTGGAGGCGCGGCGCTTTGGGTGAGAGGCGCGACACATAGGGCTGCTCTCCTCAGTGTAAATTTGCACTGGCGCAGCGCACACAGGAGGCACGACACGTTGGGTTTGAGGTGCGGTGCATAGAGCTGCCAAGACCGATTTACTTAAAATTCCCTCAAATTGCCAAAATCACTCAAGTCTTCTAGTTTGAAAGTAAGTTAAGCCCTCTTCCTTGCTAGTGAAGGAGTTTTTCATACAATTTATGGTGGTCCCTATCCCCAACTTCCGTATTCAGTGATCCCTATCCCCAATTCCCATTTTTCCCAAATCCTAATTACAAATCCAAAACCCTAATTGTTGTCCCAAGAGCTTCATATCACCATTCAACTGAGTGTACTATCATTCATAGGGTTTTCATCATCATGTCAGGTTCCAATGGGTCATTTTACACCTTGTTCATGCTTCAATTGCTCCTAGGTAAGGTTCATTTCCCTCTCCTAGGGTTTTGAGGGTAATTTCTCTTGGATGATCAAATCATCAGCAAAACTTGTATCCTGATGTTCATACACCTTCCCCTATCCTTAATGTACCTTATTAAACACTTCCCATCACTGATATCCCTCAAATTCCTCATTTTCGCACAAACCCTAGTTTCTTGCTACAACTTGACAATTTTCAAGGCTAGGCCTGTGTTTTTCCCTTTTGGACCTCTTACCCTCACTCAATCTTTGAAATTACACTTTTCCCTACTTCCTAACATCCCTCCCTACTTCCCAAAATTTTCTCAAGAATTTAGAAGCCCCTTATCCCCTTCATTTCACTTCATTTCGACAAATCCCCTGTTCCACACATCAGGACAAGTCTTACTCAAATGATGTTTCTGAGCAAGGGAAGATGAATATTGAAAATATGAGAGATTTTTTGTTGAAAATAGGCCAAGGAAGAAAAAAATCCTTCACTTTTTATACAAGTGTCATGGTTTTAGAGAAATGTCAAAAATACAGTTGCCTCAGGAGAATTGATGCACCTCTGAAGTGACTTTGGGAAAATCAAGATTTAGCCTAGCTTGGTTGGCCAAATGATTTTCTTGATGAGTCAAATGATAAGCGGAGACAAAAATATTTCCAATGAGCTATCATGAGCTCAATTTTGGGTTGAGGAAGACCTTCAAAAGCTGACTGCAACAACACTCTACCTTTAGGCAGCCTCATTTTGCACAATTTGACCAGTCTTAGAATATTTGATTTTTGACAGGGTAAATGAACTCCAAATTGAAAAATTCTAGTTGGGTTGGAAGGTAGACTCAATAATATTTTCAACAAGCTATCCCATGCCCAATTTGGACACCGGGAAGGCCCTCAAAACTGGTCTGCAAAAGAGTGCTACGCATAGAAATTTTTAACGTAGGACTTTCTGCCCTATGCGCCGCCACGTGGCGCTCGCTTTTCCTAGGAGTCTTCAAAGCACAAATACTCAGAATTTTTGGATTTTTAATGAAAAAATATGCTTATCTACCAATGGCCAAGAAATTTGGGCAGGTTTTGAGCCCTCAAAATGGTCAAAAACACTCAAAAAATGACCTTACTGCCCCTATTTTGACACACAAGAAACAGTGTTGGGAGAACTGAATTTTGGAGTGGAAAATGGAGACCAAATTGAAAAATTCAACTTGGGTTGGAAAGTAAACAGGAATAAATTTCCAACAAGCACACTTGGAGTGAATTTGGACACCGAGAAGGCTTCCAAAAGTGGCTCCAAACAGGCGCTATGCATAGAGGAAATTTTTCCAGTTTGACAAGTATTACTCTGTTTTTCGCCCAACTTTGGCCAGTTTGACTTTTTCATCTTCTTAATGTCAAATTGTGATGTAATTCAATGTAAATTTATGGATCATGATGTAAATATGTCAAATTTTCACTTATGGGGGTAGATTCATCTGTTAAAAGGTTGTTTGAAATTGAATGAATCAGTTCCCTTGTTTCTAGAGGCATGTTGTTTCAATGCCTGATTTCTAGTTCTCAGTTTAGAATTAGTTGAAACGGCTCCTAAACATGTGAGCTCGACCCCTAGATGCTAGGATGAGCTATGGTTTGTATATATTATGTTTTTTTTTCAGCCATTAACATGGTTGGACTTTTGAGAAAGCATTGAGCTTCATTGTACACTCATATCAACATCTTGGCTAAGGAATTGAGACTAGGATTTACAACACTCTTTGGGATCCATGTGGCAATTTGTCTTGGTACAGTGCTTTCCTTTGTAATTGTGAATTTTCTTATGTGTTATGTATGCCATTCTCTATCTTGTTTCTTCTTAACTAAACAAACAAGAGTGTAAGTAGAATCCATTGAAATAGCAGTGCTCTACTTGAGGTTTGGTATAGTTTCTTGATGTTTTTAGCTGTTTGGAGAGGATCCATGACTTTCCTTGCCCTCTTCAGCTCCTCACCTGTCTAATCCTTCCATCCCATTCAATTCTAAGTGCCAAAAACAATTGCCTACCTTGCCCCATTGAGATCTCTGCAGGACTGAGCCTCAATCCCCGCACCCAAAATCTACCTTTCCATCTGAGCCAACAAAACATCACTTTATTAAAACAAATTCTCTTGCACTTATACCTAGCCTAAGATCAGTATTTCTATCAGTCATCTCAAGCCCTCATCGATCATTATTTGCTGAGATTGACCCGGAGAGAGCCCTCTCGTGACCTGGTAGGGCTAGCTACCAGGCTGAGCGTGGTTTGATGTTGGCCCTGGATCCTACATTTTAAGCCTGAGTTAAATCTAGGCACTAACACCACCATTAATTTTATAGTAAATTTTATAATTAATATATTCTAATCATTTTTATATCATTATACATTTTAAACATTTCATTTTTTATTTCTCTTTTTAAATATTTGATTTCCTTATTTCAAATATTTAATTTATTCAATAAATACTTATATCAAATTATTTTATATATATCAAATTAAAATAATATCATATAATCATACTGTTCTATATTCTATAGTATTTAATTTACATTTATATTGTTATTAGTGAATAATTTTTTTGGTTAATTGTTATATTTGAATTGTTTAGTTATATTTGTGTTTCTGTAATTATTTATTTATTTGAAGTTATATAATAATAAAGAAATATTTTTGTGAATTGAATTTTTTTATTTATAAGTGATTGTTTATAATGTGAAAGGATACTTTTGTATTATTTTATTATATGTAATGATTTATCTTTTGGAAATTGAATGATATAAAATAATTTATTCATGAGAAGAATTGTTTTATTTTTATAAGATATGTGAAATGGATGTGTTTGTTTATTTAAAAGTGAAAAGAGGGTTAAATTTATTTTATTTAAAATGTACCCATAAATTGTATTTTTTTATAATATGATATATTTACGTATAGACATTGTTTTATGTATATACATTGTATATGTTTATGTATGTATTTGTTTTATTGTTTGTTAGATGGTATAATGATTGTGATTCGTAGATAATATGATGATTATTGATTTCTAATTGATCAGATGTTTTTGTTTGCTACATGATGTGGATTGTATTTGTTAAATGATATGATTATGATACTGATAATTATGTTTTTGTTTGTTAAATGGCATGCTTTAGCTTGTTAGATGATATGATGGCAATAATGAGAGCAAGGGAGATAATGAGAGTGAGCGGCAGAGAGAGAGAGAGAGAGAGGGAGAGAGAGGGGAGGGAGAGAGAGGGAGAGAGAGGGAGAGGGGGGATGAAGGGAAGGAGAGAGAGGGGGAGGGAGAGAGAGAGGGAGAGCAGGGGGGGAGAGGGGGAGGGAGAGAGAGGGAGAGTAGAGGGAGGGAGGGGGAGAGGGAGGGAAAGAGGGGGGGGGGAGAGAGGGAGAAGGTGAGAGAGAGGGGGGGTTAAGAGAGTGGGAGAGAGGAAGGGGAAGAGGGGGAACGAGAGTGAGAGAGGGGGGGAGAGAGAGAGAGAGAGAGGAGAGAGAGAGAGAGAGAGAGAGAGAGAGAGAGAGAGAGAGAGAGAGAGTAGGGGGGAAAGTGAGAGAGGGAGAGGGGGAGGGAGAGAGAGTGAGAGATGGAGGGAGGTAGGAGACAAAGAGGGGGGGGAGGGCGAGAGATAGAGCGAGTGAGACGGGGGGGGGGGGGGGGGTGAGCAAGCAAAGAAGGGGGGGGGGGGGAGAGATAGAGTGAGCGAGATGAGGGGGAGGGGGAGAGACTGATTAAGCGAGATGGGGGGGGGGGAGAGGGTGAGGAGAAAGAGGAGAGGGGGCGAGGAGAGAGGGAAGGATAGAGGAAGAGAGAGGAGAGAGAGAGAGAGAGAGAGAGTGGAGGGGGAGAGAGAGTAGAGGGGGAGTGAGAGGGGGGGAGGGGGAGAGAGGGATAGGGGAGAGAGAGGGGGAGAGAGGAGGGGGGGGGGAGAGAGAGAGAGAGAGGGGGGGGGGGGGGGGGGGAAGGGGGGGGTAGGGGGAGAGAGGGGGAGAGGGAGAGAGGAGGGAGGGAGGAGAGAGAGGGGGGGAGAGAGAGAGGGAGAGGGAGAGAGAGGAATAGAGGGAGAAGGAGAGGGAGAGGGAGAGGAAGGGAGAGAGTGGGATAGAGGAGTGAGCAAGGAGAGGGATAAGAAGACGGAAGGATAGAAGGAGAGAGATAAAGAGAGAGGGGGGGAGGGGAAGGGAGGGAGGGAGAGAGAAGAGAGGCGAAGGAATATCTAGGGAGAGAGGGGAGAGAGAGGGAGAGGGCAAGAGAGGGAGAGAGAGAGCGAAAGGGAGAGAGAGAGAGAGAGAGAGAGAGAGAGAGAGAGAGAGAGAGTTATAGACATATTTGGGCATGTCAACCCCAAACTTATATGTCAATGAACTAGGGCTCATCAACCCCTCAAAGTGTTGCTTCTTACCCTAAAGGAACATAGTCATCTGAGTGCATCATTCCCCAAAAGCTCCACTTCAGAAATCATCCAGAAAGAGCCTAAATTGGACCATACTGACTGCTCCACTGATAAACTGCAATGCATACTAACTGGTACACTGTCAAGGTGTGATGCATACTGTTTAGGCCTCCTATAGGGTGCGATGGGCAAGGATGGACAAATTTCTGGGATAGTTTCTTAGTTGGTTGCTCATGGAATCTTCTAGAAACTTCTCCTGTGCCACTTGCCTCTTTGAATTCGCCCAAATATGAACAAGGGAACTAGAAAACCATCTTCAATCCCCTCTGTTTGGAACCAATTGCAACAAGTGGAATGACACTAATCAAACCCCATGGATGACTCACACCCTTGCAAATATCTATAAATTGATCTCCCATCCAAGAGATCAAAAGGCTAAAATATTGTGAATTGCAAGGAGGTGCTGATAGTTTGTCATTGAGGAGAGAGAGTTCTATTCTTGTTGGTGTGATCTTGCTATTTCATGAGGTGAAGAATGATTGAAGCTGGGAGGATGGCGCTAGATCAGACAACTGGGTTGTAATTCTCCTTTCTACTAATAAAGCTCTTCAAGTTTTCTCCCATATGATTGTGCAATTGTGAATGCTATCATTTGTTCATTATATATCTAATTCTGTAATGTTTATGTTGTAATAGATCACGATGCTTTGACGGTTATTTGTTTCTATACTTGTGCAGGTACTCTCCAAGCATGTTAAGTACGGGGAGGAGTTGCAGGATCTACCAAAGGGGAGAGAGATCAAGCAAGGGATTAAGCGGAAGCTCCAGGTTGGTTCCATTATCTTTCTCTTATCTGTTACACATATGAAAAATCATTGAATTGCTTTAAACTATTGTTTATAGGGTAGCTGCCAAACCTAGAGGGCTAGCGCTCTTTAGGAATACTAGTTTTCCCAGAAACAAATTAGCGACCACAGTGGGAGCAACTAGGTGTTTGTTTGTTGTTATTGTTTTTTTTTTTATGTTCAATTTGATAAGCTATAAACAGAGTCTGAAGTTATCCAGGTAGCCTTCGAACTGCTCTTGCTTTGCAATTGCATAGTAGATGAATACTGCTTTAGTCAATCTCTGGTTTAGTTTATGAATTAAACATTTGACTTGCAAGCACATCTAGATGCCCTTTTGGTAGCTCAGTAACCTCTCAAGATATTCCATCATACTTTGCTCATCATTGTTCATCAAAACCCAACTTAATTCATTGAAAAGAGCTCCACATTTGAGCCAAAACCCATTTCAGTTGCGCTCCCTGGACCATCGCACTGTCTTCCACTGTGACTCAATATGCATAGCACCTCCCATGTGTAGTAAGTGCAATGCATCTCAATTTCTGTGAAGCCTAGGTGCGATGATTGACTGAAATCTTTTTCCATCTAGAAATTTTTGGGTTTTTGACCCTGTTTTTAGTTTTGTTTGGTTGTTTTGCTGCAAATGAACAATGCCTCTTCACTGAAGCTTACTTACATCACTTAGATCAGCCTCAATTACATTAGGATTAGTGAATGCTTTTGTGTATTTGTTCCTCATTTACAATCCTTTATCGAAAAGTTGTTTTAGTTGATTTGTCACTTTGATACAAAAAGTGTCGTAATTGTTGTTTTTTGTCGAGAAGTGTCGTAAATTCTTCCTTCCCTTGATAATAAATTAAACTTTTCTTAATGCATTTGATTTGGTTTGTGTACATTCAAAGTGTCTAAAGCTTTTTTATCCAAAATTGAAAGTGCCGTTTTGAGTCTTCCTTTCTCTTTTTGAAGAAGAAATTGTCGAAAATGTTATTTTGAGTGAAATATTTCAGATCTTTGCTGCATTTTCCTTTTTGCATCTTTCACATTAAGAAGAGTGAAAACAAGTACATGCATTTGCATTTAGCATTTTATGATTTTTGTGCAAAAATATGATTTAGGGAAATGCACTAGTGTGTGCTCTTTGCTTAAAAGCATTGTTATCTTCTTTCCCTAGTAGCTAGGATTTTCATTGCTCAAATAAACAAAGATTGTTTATCATTGTACATTGCATCTTAGGAATTTCAAATCATCATTACACGGTGAACCATTGAAAGGAAAAATCTAAACAAGATCAACTTTAAAATGAATCTCAATGAACCTAACAACGCTTTGGAACTTAACGCAACATATCTAGAGGTCGTTAAAACTAGTGGCTATCATTTTCATTAAAGGTTGGGTGATTCCTCCTCCTTGATATGACAAGTGATAGCATGGACTTGTGCTCCTCGTACCGTCGTGTATATATTGGGAGATCATAATAGGCTTAAATCCTTTATCCATAGGAAACCGAGGCAGCCGCCTTATTGCTCGCAATGCATTGAACATAGCATTCGAGAAGATTGACTGTCGTACATAAGTCCTTGGTAATTTCTCTTTAATTTATCACCAAGGTGTATATTGCAATTTTGTGATTGGTTTGGTAATCCCTTTTCCTAGATATTCTAGAGTAGTCACTTTCATTCCTTTTCGACTCTCTAAAAGAAAAGGTCTATCTGAGCACTTATCCTTTCAGGCTCATTAAAAATCAAAAGCGACTAGAGTCATCTTTAGCTTTTTCTCGACTCTTTAAAACTGAAAAAGCGAAGTTGTGTCCAAGTGTTGTTAAAATTAATTGATCTCGAATAACATCCATATTCCTTAGTTGATCTTAGGTTGAAACATATGGCGACAAATCTGGAGTCCATCGATTAAGGAATCCCTTTTGATGGGAATCCTAGTCTTTTTCCTTCTTTCGAAAATATTGGTGCTCCTTATATGGCTACATTGTCCCTTCTGGGATTTACCATTGGCTTGCCAGTATGGTTTTCAAACTCCTTAGTTCAAAATTTCATGATTTCTCTACAATCAAGTACACCTCCAACTAGACAAAATCAACCTCCAGTTGATCCTAAAGTTGATCCTTTGCCTTCTTCCTCGTTTGTTTCTCCCTCCCCCTCTTCCTCTTCACTTGGTGAAAGTATTGGTACTAGTAACCAAGTGGCTAAGAAGAAGAAGAAAGGGAAGAAGAATAAGAAGAAGCCAATTTAGCAAGGGGGCAACCTAGCAACCATTGCTTTGAATGTAACATCTGATGAAAATCCATCCATTAAGCCTCAAAAAGTCAAATATCCATGCATAATTTGTGCAGGAGACCATCTTCATCGAAATTGTCCTTACATGCCTTGGATCTTGGAAGAATGGTCTTCCCGTTCACACCATCCCGTGTCATCAACCTCTGGAGATCATGTTGGTAACACACCATCAACTAGTGATAGTAAAGTTCATGGACAGAAGGGAAAGGTCAAGTTTCCATGTAGGTTATGTGAAGGCAATTACCCATTTCACTTTTGTCCCTATTTGGATGAAGCCAAAAGAGTGTTGGATAACTATCCTGCTTCACCGCAACGACTTCCATCTGGTTATAGGAAACTCTCCCTAAATCCTTCACTAGTTGATGAACCAACTGACCAAAATCAACTGTCAGTCGAAAGCACTCTCTCTGAAAGTGAATCATATGAGTCTATACCGACAAAAATCAATAGGTCGAGGTAACAATTGACCCGATTTCACCTTCAGCTAATCGCACCTTTCCTGAAGAGAGTGAATATGATACCATTCAAGTTCTTTTTGTTTCTTCATATTCTAATGAGCTTGGGGGAAGTCCACCTGTTCCATCAAGACAGGAGGAAAATCCTTGAGTTCTCGTAACTCAAGGGGTTAATTCTCCTGTTTCTATGGTACCCCCTCCAAGTATTCTAGTCACTTCCTATGATTGGAATCCACTGGCAAGATTTTGCCTTCCTTCTTATGTGCCTTTCCAGATCATAGTACAAGTTTGTAAAATGATTGTATTTGGCACTATTATAGATGAAGGTGCATCAGTGAGTATCCTTTCCTCAACTGCTTGGAAAGCGCTTGGTTCGCCACTGCTTATGCTTGTTACACATAATCTGTTGAGATTTAACAAAGGAACCAGTCGACCGTTAGGGATCCTTCCTCAGTTACTTATCACTTTGGGAGGAAAAATCGTTTATCTGAACGTGATGGTAGTCCCAGGACCTTTAGATTACAATTTACTTCTTCGGCGCGACTATGTTTATGACGTGGGAGCTATTGTTTCAACACTCTTTCGAGTTATTTGTTTCCCACATGAAGGAAAAATTGTCACCATTGATCAGCTTTCATTTCTTGGTCCAAATATAGCTCCTAGTCAACCATCGGCCCTAAATGGTCCATTTATACCAATGGTATCATCCCTACCATGGGTTAATTATGTGGCAACCTGTTCCATACCTACATCAACTGGCGATCAATTTAGTAATGTTATACATCATGTACTGGGGGCATTGGAACCAGATTTATCCTTCACAACCTCTTATGATTTGTGATAAGGGTTCCGAGGATGGTTCGTTGTCTTGTGTCAACCTCGTTTAAAAAATGAAACAAGGGGTCTGAGGATGGTTTGTTGTCTTGTGTCAACCTCGTTTAAGAAATGAAACAAGGGGTCTAAGGATGGTTCATTGTCTTGTGTCAACCTCATTAAGAAAAAAATGAAAGAAGGAGTACGAGGATAATTCCTGGTCTTGTGTCAACCTTGTTAACAAATGAAACAAAGGGTTCGAGGATAGTTCTTTTACTGTGTCAACCTCCAAAAATGAAACAGGTCTTCAAGAATAGTTCCTTGTCTTGTGTTAAGCTCATTAAAAAATGAAACAAGGAATTTGAGCTGAGTTTCTTATCTTGTGTCAAGCTTATTTTTAAAATGAAACAAGATCCCAAGTTCAAAGTCGAGTCTCTGATTAGATCTCATAAAATCCCAGTCAAGTCCTTCACTTGATCTCGTAAAAGAACCTTCATTCCACCCACCTGATAGCCATGAGTAGTCTACTTAAGTGAATGTAATGAAGCTTGGGGGGCATGCACCTAATGGTAAAGATAAGTTTCCCTGTAGGTTATGTGATTGGTCTATCACACCATTCATCTTTGTCTATTTGGATGAAGCCAAAGAGGTGTTGGATAATCGTCCTGCTTCATCGCAGTGACTTCCATCTGGTTACAGGAGACTCTCCTTTTCATCATGCTGGGGGCATGTAAACCAATTCAAGCATATTTTTTTCATTTTAAGCTTGTGTAAAAAAGAAACTTAAGCTAAGCATACTTTGTTCATTTCAAGCTTGTGCAAAAATGAAACTGAATCCAAGCATAATTCTCCATGGTTCAATCTTGTATAAAAATGAATCCATTTTCAATTTTTAACCCTTGTGATTGCCATTCTATTAGCCTTTTGAGCCTTTGTTGTTTTCATCTCATCACCACCATCTCTTTGGCCAATCATACGCTTTCACTTGGTTGTTTTACCCTTTTTGAGGAACAGTTGCAATGAGTGATCTTATTAGCCAGCCTCTTCACATAAATCAACATGTTTTGAGAAGTTCCAACATCATCGGAACCAGTTGCTACCCTAGACACCACTTGTTCCTCAAAATAGAGTCCTCTTTAAACCCTTTTTAGACTCTTTAAACATGTAAAGATTGTTGAGCGCTTGTCCTTTCCGACTCGTTAAAGTATTGGAAATTTCATCCCTCCTGTATTATTTTATCCTTTTTTGGACCTAAGGGATTGTTTCACGAAAAGGAACTTATGGAGTTTTCTTTTTGTCTCTTTTCAAACTCTCTAAACATGAAAAGGACCGAGTTATCTTTGTCATTAAACTCGTTAAAATAATAGCGACAAACTTGTCCATCTAGACGAGACCGAGTTTCATTGTTGCTAGACTCATTAAATTATTAAATAGTGACAGGTTTGCGTGAAGGGTGAATTATAGAACAACAATATGTTATCCTCCTCAAGCTTGAAAAAATAAAGAGGTACTGGTCAGCAATGACTGGGGAAAAAGAGGAAAAGAACTTGAAGAATTTATGGTAGCAAGTCACTCTTGAACATGACACTTTCACTTCATCTCCATGATTGAGTTGGGTTGGGTTATTCCATTCACCGGTCATCATACCATCCATCTTTTGGGGTTAACGCTACCAATTCATCGTAGTGTCGCCGACATGTTCAAGAGAATTCATCCAGTTGAGAAGTCATCTAGTTAATATCTCATACACTGCAATACCTCCAACCTATATTTTTCATGACTGCCATTCCTGAACCTTGTGTCGAAAGTTCATTTTCACCTCCAGAAATCATTTGCTTCGTTTCGTGTCGTAGATGTGGGATACATCAAGGCCCTCCTACGATGAGTCGCTTCTTGTCGACATCAGCTCATCATCCAAGAAGTTGACTTAGAAACAACCCTTTCGATGCTTTGAAGCTTGCATACATGAATGGCAAGTTTCTCACTTCCAGCAACAGGCTACATCAATGGCATTTGACCGTAATATTTTGTGTGGTGTTTGAAATTGGATCATGTATTCACACCACATGAATTGTACTGCAGTACCTTGAGGATCATTATCATTATCGATGATTCCTCTCTCTGTTAATAGCTCACATCGTTGGCTGGTAATCATGCAATGTATTTCCATGTTCGACTTCAGAACATCTCCTCACATGGATTGACTTGTACATCAAGCGAAGATTGAATGATTTTGAAGACCCCAGATCTAGTTTCATCCATCTAAGCTGCGATATATTCAGGGATATAAAAACATCAAATGTACAAAGGCTCTACACAGATGGTCATCCTAATCATGGCTTGCGACTCTATGTCTGTAGAATCACGAGTCTGTATCTACAGATGACTATCTGATCTATGTACATGAAATGAAATTTATAAAGATAAGCATGGGAATGACTCCCTCAGCTAGATCATGAAAATCATATTATGATGATGTATTATATTATAACTTATGCAGGTCACCTTCCAGTTCGAAACTTCAGATCTTCAAGATAAAGCATTTCACCCGACATGAATATTTATGACCTCATGCTTTAGGGGGAAACTGTTATAGACATATTTGGGCACATCAACCCCAAACTTATATGTCGATGAACTAGGGTTCATCAACCCCTAAAAGAGTTGTTTCATACCCTAAAGGAACATAGTCATCTGAGTGCATCATTCCCCAAAAGCTCCACTTCATAAATCATCCAGAAAGAGCCTAAATTGGACCATACTGACTTCTCCAATGATAAACTACGATGCATATTGACTGGTACACTGTCAAGGTGCGATGCATACTGTTTAGGCCTTCTATAGGGTGTGATGGGCAAGGATGGACAAATTTCTAGGATAGTTTGTTAGTTGGTTGCTCATGGAATCTTCTAGAAACTTCTCTTGTGCCACTTTCCTCTCTAAATTTGCCCAAGGATGAACAAGGGAACTAGGAAACCATCTCCAATCCCCTCTCTTGTGGAACCAATTGTAACAAGTGGAATGACACTAATCAAACCCCATGGATGACTCACACCCTTACAAATATCTATAAATTGATCTCCCATCCAAGAGATCAAAAGGCTGGAATATTGTGAAGTGCAAGGAAGTGCTAATAGTTTGTCATTGAGGAGAGAGCATTGTATTCTTGTTGGGGTGATATTGCTATTTCATGAGGTGAAGAAGGATTGAAGTTGGGAGGATGGCACTAGATTAGACAACTAGGTTGTAATTCTCCTTTCTATTAATAAAGCTCTTCAAGTTTTCTCCCATATGATTGTGCAATTGTGAATGTTATCATTTGTGAATGCTATCATTTGTTCATTATATATTTGATTTTGTAATGTTTATGTTGTAATATATCACGATGCTTTGACAGTTCTTTGTTGTTATACTTGTGCAGGTACTCTTCAAGTGTGTTAAGTACACCGAGGAGTTACATGGATCTGCCAAAGGGGAGAGAGATCAAGCAAGGGATTAAGCGGAAGTTCCAGGTTGGTTCCATTATCTTTCTCTTATCTATTACACATAGGAAAAATCATTGAATTGCTTCAAATTGTTGTTTCTAGGGTAGTTTCCAAACCTAGAAGGCTAGCATTCTTTAGGAATACTAGTTTTCCTAGAAACAGAGAGGTTGGGAGAGAGAGGGGGGAAGATAGGGGGAGGGGAGGGGGAGAGGGGGAGGAGAGAGAGAGAGAGTTGGGGGTAGTGAGTGGGAGAGGGGGAGCAAGAGTGGGAGGAGGAGAGAGTGAGAGAGGGTAGGGAGAGAGAGAGAGAGGGAGAGAAGAGGAGAGGGAGAGGGGGTGGAAGGGAAGGGGAAGATAGTAGGAGAGGGGAGGAGAGAGAGGGAGAGGGTGAAAGGGAGAGGGAGAGGATGAGGGGGTTGGAGAGGAGGAGAGGGTGGGAGAGGGAGAGAGAGAGAGAGAGAGAGAGAGAGAGAGAGAGAGAGAGAGAGAGATGGGGGGAGGGGGAGAGATAGGAAGGAGCAAGAGGAAGGGGAGGGAGAGAGAGAGAGAGAGAGAGAGAGAGAGAGAGAGAGGAGGGAGAGAGAGAGAGAGAGAGAGAGAGAGAGAGAGAGAGAGAGAGAGGAAGGGGGAGAGATAGGGAAGGAGCGAGAGGAAGGGAGAGAGAGAAGGGGAGGAGGGAGAGGGAGAAATAAGAGAGGGGGAGAGAGAGAGGGAGGGAGGGAGATGGAGAAATAAGAGAGGGGGAGAGAGAGGGAGGGAGGGGAGAGAGAGAAAGGGGGGTAGGGAGGGGGAAGGGGGAGGGCAAGGGGAGAGGGAGAGAGGGTGGTGGTGGGGAGAGATAGGGGGGGGGAAGAGAGAGGGAGAGGGGGGAGGAGGGGAGGGAGAGAGAGAGAGAGAGAAAGGGGGGAAGAGAGTGAGCGAGAGAGAGGGTGGTGGGGAGAGAGAGAGAGAAGAGAGAGAGAGAGAGAGAGAGAGGTGGAGGGGAGAGGGAGGGAGAGGGAGAGGGAGAGGGAGAGAGGGAGAGGGAGAGGGAGAGATAGAGGGGGAGGGAGAGGATAAAGAAAGAGGGGGGAGATAGAGGGGGGAGAGGGAGGGAGGAGAGGAGAGAGAGAGGGGGAGAGGGGAGGAGAGAGAGGGAGGAGGGGAGGGATGGGGAGAGAGAGAGAGAGAGAGAGAGAGAGGGGAGGAGAGAGAGAGGAGGGAGAGAGAGAGAAGAGAGAGAAGAGAGAGAGAGAGGAGAGAGAGGGAAGAGAGAGGAGAGAGAGAGAGAGAGATAAAGAGGGGAGAAGAAGAGAGGGGAGAGAGGGAAGAGAGAGAGAGAGGGGGAGAGAGGGAGAGGGAGAGATAGAAGGAGGTAGAGGAGAGAGGGCCAAGAGAGAGGAGAGGGGGAGAGAGTGGGAGAGGCAGGGGGGAGTGGGAGAGGGAGACAGTGAGAGAGGGGGACGAGGAGAGGGAGAGAGAGAGGGAGACAGAGTGGGGAGAGAGAGGGATAGGGAGAGGGGGAGGGGGAGAGAGAGTGAGAGAGAGAGGGACAGGGGGAGGGAGAGGAGAGGGAGAGGGAGAGGGAGAGGGGAAAGGAGAGAGGGGGAGAGAGAGGGAGAGTGGGAGAGAGGGGCAGGGAAGGGGAGCAAGAGAGAGAGACAAAGGAGAGGGGGGGAGAGAGATAGGGGGGGAGAGGGAGAGACAAAGGGAGAGGGGGAGAAGGAGAAGACAGTGGGAGATGGGATTAAGCATAGTATTTTTTGAGGTACAACCTATTTCTATACTACACCAGTGGAAATATAAGAAAGAACGCTAAAAGGGAAAACCTAGTTCATGCATCATGAACGATTCATAGTCCTTGTTCAATATAGAGACAAAGGTATACATCAAACAATATAAGGTGATATTGATGCTTTGAATTTAAATCATTGATTACAATATTTAGAGCTTTATTTTAGTGTTCCTCGTAAAGAGGGAGGACATACACTTTTATTTTATCATCTAAAATTAGAGGGCCATGCCCATACTTGGTGGGAAAGGCACATAGAAACCCTAAGACTAGAGGGAGATCCTTTAATGATTAAGTGGGAAGATTTTAAAACTCTTATAAAGTCACATTTCTACCCTATCAGGTATCTAGAGGACTATTGGATTTAGTGGATTTACTTCAAGCAAAGAGGAGGGCTCAATATATAGTAGTAAATGAAATTTAGGAAGATGAAAACAATTTTGGGTATCTCTCCAAAAACCCTAAACATGCTCCTCAAGTAAATGAAGGGTTTAAATATCCATTTGAAAAAGTAAGAGATGTTCAAACCCATAACAATGATGAGGCTTGTGTACAGGCACAATACCTAGAGAACATACACCAAATGAAAGGGAGTTAAAGTGGGTCAAAGTAGAAGTATCACCATTAATATTTCTAGGAGGAGAAGAAGAAATGGAAAGGTGGGGAAGAAAAAAAGATAATATCCATATCACATCAGTGCAAATATCCAAACAACGACTAAAATCATTGTAACATTGAAGGTCATTTAGAGGAGAAGTGTTGGAAGTTGCATCTAGAACTCAACTCAAAGAACCAAAACAATGATGCTAAGAGGAAAAATGTCATGTCCATAGATTCAAGTAATTAGGTGGAAATAATCTCATATGTGGATGAGAATATTGTATATGAATTAATGTAGAAGGGGATGAATCTAAGTAGCCTTCAAAAATAAGAAGAGAAGGAAATGGTCATACTCTTCCATATAAAGACACAAGTCAAGAAGACTAAAATTGATGCTCTATTTGACTCCTGATCATAGGATAATCTCATAGCAATAAATCTGGTTCCAATATTGGGACTAAAGACTCATGACCATCCTAGCTCATAACCATTAAGATGTGTCAACATGGAGGAAAAGATAACGGTAAAAAAACCTACGCAAATCAAATTTACTCTTATTCTTAATTTTATTGATGAGTAGAATTAGATGTAGTTCCACTTGATGTATGTAGAGTTATGTTTGGAAGTCCCTATACGTACATGTGGGATGCAATCTTTGTGCCAAAAGCCATCTAGTACCACCTCATCAAGGATGGAAAATCCTTCACCGTCGACACACATAAGGGAAATTCCAAAATTCCACTTGTAAGTACCAACTAAGCGAAGAAACTAATCAGTTCTAGAAAGAAGTATTCTTTACTATTTTTAAGAGAAAATTAGTTTGTAGAAGAGTTAGTGAAGGAAAGGTCATCCCTAGAGGGGTCTATGAAGGAACAAAAACAACAATTGGAAGAATTTCTACATGCATACAAGGGTGTGCTCTAGAAGTATAAAGAGATATCACCCAAGAGGGAAGTGGAGCATGAGATCCAATTGTTTCCAAACTCTCTATTACCAAACATTGGGTTGTACAAGTAATCTTTTATAAAGGCAAATGAGGTGAAGAAGTAGTTGTAATAGGTATCGGAATATGGTGTTATTCAACCAAGTACCTCACATGTGGGTCACCCATTATAATTGTGCCTAAGAAGGATGTGATTGGGTGAATGTGCATTGGTTATAAGGTTCTAAACTAAATTATACTCAATAATGGGTACCTCTTGCCTAGGATAGAAGATCTATTGTGAAACAATATAAATACTTCACCAAGATAGACTTAAAATCAGGGTATCACTAGGTTTGAGTCAAAGAAGAGGATACATAGAAGACAACCTTCAAAATTAGACAAGGTTTGTATGGGAGGTTAGTTATGATATTTGGCCTATGTGATGCATCAACTACATTCATAAAGTGAATGAATGATATATTGTGCACTTTTATAGGTTCATTTTTTATTGTTTATTTGGATGATTTACTAGTATGCATTACTACCTAGGAGGAGCACTTCTCACATTTGATGCAGGCACTAGAAACTTTAAAGAAGCACTAATTGTTGGCACATCTCAAGAAATGTGATTTTTCACAATAGCCTTTGGCATATTTGGGATATGTGATAGGTGGAGGAGAGTTGAAGATAGATCCCTCCAAAATGGAGGTTATCATGAAGTAGTCGATAAGGTTTACTAAATGTTTTTGAGGATAGGAGTTTTGTTGAGGCAGCATAGTACTTGAATAAATTCATAGAATCTTTTTTAGTAGTAGTAACAGTGACTCCATGCCATAATATCTAGTGGCAAGAGTTTCTGTTAGGGAAGCGGTCGGTGAAGAGACTTTGAAGTGTTAAAGAAGAAGATCAATCAAGCATTGGTTCTAGCATTACTAAACTTAGAGTATCCCTTCGAAGTGGAGACATATGCATGTGGGCATGCTATGGGAGTAGTCTTGATGCTAATTAATTAAATTGAAAAAAGAAATACGAAATTCATACAAATGTAAAATAAAATTAAAACAAGAATCCACCATACTAATACTAAAAATCTATAATAAAAGAATAAATCAATATATATCTAGGTTAATAAAATTAAAAAGAACCCACCATATTAATACTAAAAATATCTAATAAAAGAATAAATCAATATAGATCTATTTTAACCTAGCTATTTTATACACTGATCAATTATGTTTCTATTTTCTTTAAATCCCTCTCAATGCTTAATAAATCTTGGACTAAAATAGATCTATGTTAATACATATATCCACCCATTTAACAAAGCATAGAAACCAAGTAGGTGGTAACAAAATAGCATACCACTACACTATGTCCTGCCTAAAAACAATCATTATTCAATTTGAATTTTGAATGGGAACACACTTGATAAGTGGTGTAAATTCCATGATAATAGCCTCAAACATAGATGAAGTGATTTTATCATCATAAGCAACAACTAGATGATTTAGAGTCCTTAATGAAATACATGAAAGCTCAATTTTATCACAGTAAGAAACTACTAGGTGATTCAGAGTCCTTAGCAAAGTTTTTCTTAATGCACGTGACAACTGAACTCAAATAGGAGAGCTAGAAATAATAGAAAATGCTTAACACAATGATCAACCATGAATAGTGATTAAGTATATTTATGGAATCCCAAAATTTGGGATGTCAACATTTTGTCTTGTTATTATTATCATATTTGCAAGTGATTGTGATCATGAAAAGACAAAACAATCAAAAATGGTTTTAAGATACAATTAAATTACTCTTGG
Source organism: Pinus tabuliformis (assembly GCA_031772625.1). NCBI lineage: Eukaryota > Viridiplantae > Streptophyta > Pinopsida > Pinales > Pinaceae > Pinus > Pinus tabuliformis. The sequence goes on from CM062815.1 coordinate 397,390,238, forward strand.
GCTAAATTTTAAGAGGGAATCGTATAGGAGTGTATTTTAGCATAAACTAAACTCTTCTTATAAATTTGTTTGTCTTTATATTTGGTGTCTAGTGCCTAACAAGGCAAACTAAGATATTTGTATATATTTTGTAGCTAGAGATGAAGAAAATAGAAATGTGTATTTGTTCTTGTTGTTTAAATCATGTCTACATATGACTATGGTCATATATGGCAATTATGTTTTTCCTTAAAAGCATTGATGCTTATTGCATTATATAAAATGAGTTATAGATGTTATGTCAAAAGTTATAAGGGGATACCCTACTACAAATGCAATAAGTTGGGGTTCTCAATTACATTGAAAATATTGTGGAGATTCCCTATAAATTATAGTAGTTGAAAGTATAGTTTTTATAGATTTTCAACATAGGTAGGAATAAAATGTAGAGTGAGGTCATAAAGGATAGAAGCCATGCCCTAAATGGGTGCATTTTCAATCCATTTTTATATTAAAAAGAGTTACTTTGGTAAAATGGTAAAAGTTCTTATGATCGGTACCATAGTCTCGTTGCATCAAACGATGGGTAGAGGCAATGTAACCCTTCACAGGTTTAGTTGACCGTTATTGTTCTCAAAATAACAATGAATCTACTCTATAGTGGACATGGGTAGCATGCAAATATATTTGTTTTCTATCATATTTTTTTTAATAAACTTTCAGCCATTAAATATTGTATCAAAAAACCAAATAAGCTTGCACAAATTATATCTAAAAAAAAAAAAAAAAAAAAAAAAAAGAAAAAGCCACACAAACTTTAAAAAAAAAAAAAAAATTATTAAATTTTTTAAAGAAATAGATCCAACAACAAAATAAGATACATTATCTCACTCCTTATATGATTAAAGAAGCAAAGTGATAATTCACCATAAAATTTGTTTTCAAAATCAGTGAAATCTTATAATAAAAAAAATTAAAAACAAAACGAAAATAATATAATTTAAGAAAGAAAAAAATGACAAGGATAGAAAGAAAATTAAAAACAGTTAAATGTACATATACAATAAATCTATATATAGAGTGGCTTTAGTTTCTTGTAGATGTTACAAATGCATAAATTAGCAATAAAAGAATGAGAAAGAACTTATTTCCAATGTAAATTTACAAATGAAGGTTGACCTCATCTTGACCTTGAGTTGCAAATTACATTAAATTAGGGTGGAGTTTAACTTATGGATGAAATGAGAATTTTCACTAGAATTTGGGGATTCAATTTCATGCAAAATTGTGCCGGTTTTTCTTTATTATTTAAAATATATTTTTGAATGTATAAATAAATTCAGTCACTGAAAAATCATAAAACACTAGAATTCTACATATTAAACAACTTAAACTCAAACTTTTAAAAATATTACCGAATTTAAATTAAAATTAATAAACAATACCTAAATCATCATTTTCATTTATTAATTAAAAACACATTAAATTGAAAATGCTTAAAATATATCTTTGAATCAAAAAACTTATGATTTTCCATTAAAAATTAAAAATGAAAGAGTAATTCCGCTGATATTGAAGTTAAATGAAAACGGTCAATTGTATTATAAACGTTGTGAAGAGGATTTCTTGAAAAGCGTTTCAAGCTTTTTTATGCACTGCTTTAACGCTCGAACAAAGCGGCTTTTTTTGAGATACTTAAGTGCTTTAACGCTCGATCAAGCACGTTTTTTTTTTGAGATACTTGAGTGAGGGTGTTTTTAAACGAATAGTTGGAAGTTCTTTTATTCACGTCTTCTTCTATCATCATCTCTATTTGCAGCGAAGCGAATTTTTTTTGAAGTGTTTTCTCTATTGTATGTGTCGGTTATTTAAAGTTTGAAAATGAAAGTCTAGGTTTTATTTTGAAAATGACAATCTAGGTATGATCTCAGTTTTTCATGTTTATAGATTATTTTCTTGGCATATACTTGCTTTTCCATGAATTTGTTTGATATCTTTAAAATTTTAAAATATTTGAGTTATTGGATACGTTCAAACATTTAGCTTACAGGCAACTATTGAGCAACCTCCCTTAAAAATTTGAGTAAATAATTTTAACTCATAACCCTTCAGTTTTAAATCTCCCTCACATCATCACATTCTTTGCTATCTCCAGCAAAGTACCTTTATATAACTGGAGCCATTGCTTTATGCCATTTGTGAGATCACTACAAGTGTATTTATCTTTAAAAAGTGGATAAACTCAATTATCTTTAAATTTATTTATATGCTGTGAGTAGGGAAATTTATTATTATTATTATTTTATAATTTTTGATCAATTTGAACTTATAACTTTATCTCTGTGATTTCTCTCTATATTTATATTTTTTGTGTTATGTTAATGCCTTTATCTATATTGTTTTAATTTATTCTTTGATCCATAGTCTCTTTTTTCATACCCAATTCCATTAACCCTCTTCCTCTACTACTCCAGTACTTTATTTATTTACCATGAATGAAACTTAAGCGAAACAGATTTTCTCTTTTTCGTTTAAAGATAAAGACCAATTTTATATAATCTGAGCACAAGATTTAATTCACATATTTCTTTGTCTCAAAATAACAATGCCACGTGTTCAATTACCATCGTCTCAACAAGATAGTCCATTTACATATGTCTCTGCTTTTACTGCTACAACTTCAACAGGTGGGCTGAATCATTCAGAGGTGTATTTATCTAATTTTTAAGTGTGAATGCATATTATAAATTAATTACTTTAAAATTAAATTATTAAAGTCATTGAAATGTCTGTACCCTTATTTTTTAAGTCTAAAATGTTTAAGCTCATATTCATGTTAGCCTGCAGTGGTCTATGAAATTGGAATTGTTCAAACACTTCACACATATATCATGATTTTATTTTCAGAGTTTGTTTCATCATATTTGTTACCTCTAAATAGTTATTCTTAGCCTTTTATCATAAACCGCTGGAGCCCTTGCTTTTCTTCACTTTGTCCAATTGATCAAGATGTAAGAACACAGAGAACTATATCCAATTTCTCCTCACTGTCTTTGATGAATATAAATTTTATAATTAATATATTCTAATTATTTTTATATCATTATACATTTTAAACATGAATTTTTGAACACTTATATTATAATTTATTTTAAATTTTTATATAAAAATTTTTCTCTATATTTTATATATTTCAATTTTTAATTTTTATTTTCTCTTTTTAAATATTTGATTTTCTTATTTTAAATATTTAATTATTCAATAAGTATTTATATTAAATTATTTTTATATTGAAAATTAAATTAATATCATATAATCAAAGTTATTGTTCTATATTATATAGTATTCAATTTATATCATTTTTATTTATATGGTTATTAGTGAATGAAAATTTTGGTTAATTATTATATTTGAATTGTTTGGTTATATTTGTGTTTTATAATTATTTATTGATTTGAAATTATATTATAATGAAAGGAATATTTTAGTGAATTGAATATTTTGATTTATAACAAATTGTTTATAATGTGAAAGGCCATCTTTGTATTATTTTATTATATGTAATTATTTATCTTTTGGAAATGGGATAATATAAAATAATTTATTCATGTCAAGTAGAATTGTTTTATTTTTATAAGATATGTGAAATAGATGTGTTTGTTTATTTAAATGTGAAAGGAGGCTTAAGTTTTTTCTTAAATGTACCCATAAATTGTATTTTTTTTATAATATGATATATTTTTTAGATGACATGACATTGATATTTATGTATAAACATTGTATATGTTCATGTATGTATTAGTTTTATCATTTGTTAGATGATATAATGATTGTGTTTCTTAGATAATATGTTGATCATTGATTTCTAATTGATAAGATGTTTTTGTTTGCTACATGATGTGGATTGTATTTGTTAAATGATATGATTATGATAATGACGATTATGTTTTTGTTTGTTAAATGGCATGCTTTAGGTTGTTAGATGATATGATGGTGATAATAAGAGCGAGAGAGATAATGAGAGTGAGGGAAGGGAGAGAGAAAGACATAGAGAGAGTGAGGGGCAGAAGAGAGAGCGAGAGTGAGGGAGAGAATATGATTGTATGTATTAGTTTTATAGCTTGTTAGACGATATAATGATTGTGTTTCTTAGAGAATATGTTGATTATTGATTTCTATTTGATAAGATGTTTTTGTTTGCTACATGATGTGGATTGTATTTGTTAAATGATATAATTATGATAATGATGATTATGCTTTTGTTTGTTAAATGGCATGCTTTAGGTTGTTAGCTAATATGATGGTGATAATAAGAGTGAGCGAGATAATGAGAGTGAGGGATGGGAGAGAGAAAGACAAAGAGAGAGTGAGGGGTGTGAGAGAGAGAGAGTGAGTGTGGGGGAGAATGAGAGGGGACAGGGAGAGGGGGAGAGAGAGAGAGGGGGGGAGTGGCGGAGAGAGAGGGGAGAGGGGGAGAGAAAGCGAGAGAGAGGTGGAGAGAGAGAGGGGGAGAGAAAGAGCGAGAGAGAGGTGGAGAGAGAGGAGGGGGGAGAGGGGGGGAGAGAGAGGGAGAGAGGGGGAGGGAGGAATAAGGAGATTGGGGGAGGGATGGGGGGAGAGAGGGGGAGAGGAAGAGAGTGGGAGAGGGGGAGGGGACAAGGAAGGAGGTGGAGGGGGAGGGGA